>CAUYRH010083513.1:0-31514 GCA_963574655.1 Perodicticus potto | reverse complement strand
GTTGGCCTTTTCTGATTATATAAGGGTTGTGGTATTGAAAAATTGGCTTGGAATGTTGAAAGGGTTTTATAATTTTGTTATAGACTCATTGTACAGCTTCACTAGATACATAATCCTCAGTGAGACTCACTTTTCCCATCTGTAATATGTGTTAATTTGTAATAGATAATCTCTAAGGTTTCATTAATTTTTGACATAATATTACTTTATTTCTTCTTTATGTCGAAGTATTACAAGGGCGCAGATATTTTTGGTTACATGGATTGCTCTCTAATACTCAAGTCATGGATACAACTGTGCCTATCACCCCGATAGTGGTCACTGTACCTGTTAGGTGGGGTTTTGTCCATCCTCTCCTCCTTGCTTCTCCCTGATTGATTTCCCTTGAATTTTATTGCCCTGTATGCTCATGTGTGCTTATTGGTTAGTTCCAATTTAGTAGTAAGTACATGTGATGCTTATTTTTTCATTCTTACATACCTTTACTTAGGGCAATAGTCTCTAGTTCATTTAAATTGTGGAAAATGCAGTTGCATATGAAAAATGAAACACAACTATAGCCTAGGATGAAGAAGGGAAGGGGAGGGGAAGGAGAAGGGAGGGATGTGGGTCAATAGAGGGAGAGTTAATGGTGGGACCACACCTATGGAGCATATTGCAAGTACAAGTTGAATCTATCAGGTGTAGAACACAAATGTCTTAACTCTGTAATTGGGTAAATGAGGTGAAGTCTATCTATGTTGATTAGTATGATGTAAGCACTCCAATTTGTACAAATAATCAACACATTAAATCCCATAAAGCCAGAAATATATTCATGATCTATGTACAAATGACTTAATAAAAAAATAAATAAATAAATTGTGGAAAAAGGTATTAAGTTATCCTTCTTTGTAGCTGAATAGTTTTCCATGTTGTGTGTGTGTGTATGTGTCTCTGTGTGTGTATATGTGTGTATATATATAAATGCATTTTTTTAATCCACTCATGAAATGATAGGCACTTGGGTTGATTCCATATCTTTGCGGTTGTAAATTGTGCTGCATTAAACACTTAAGGGCTGGTGTCTTTTTGATAAAATGACTTCTTTCCCTTTGGGTAAATACCCAGTAGTGGCACTGCTGGGTTGAATGATAGTGCTACTTTTAATTCTCCGAGCTATCTCCATACTGTTTTCCATAGGGGTTTTACTAACTTGCAGTCCCAACAACAGTTATCTGAAGTGTTCCTTTCTCTCTGCCTCCACACCAGATTGTTTTGGGACTTTGAATAAAAGCCAGTCTAACAGGGATAAGGTGATATCTCATTGTGGTTTTAATTTGCATTTCCCTGAGATTAGTGACATTGAGCATTTTTTCATATGTTTGTTTTGCCATTTGACATAATATTACTTTAGAAAGTAACTTAGGAGAGCTGGTAACATTTCCTATCCCATTGGAGATAATATACTTTATAGAAAATAGCTACTAATTATCTAAATGTTTCCTGGGCAAATATATTCATATTTCTTAATTTGGAGAATTGAGAAACATATCTTCTGCTTCTGTAGATCAAAGAATATGACCGGAAAACTCCCTTCCCTTCACTAACAAATCACTTGAATAAAGCCATTTAATTGAATAAGTAATGTGACTGGCATTCTGGTGTTTCAGCCCAGTCACTTATTATCAGCTGCTATAGACAATTCCCCACTTCTCTGCCTCATGTAATCATGCTGCCGTCAATAGAGACTAAAGAGTAAAAAAGAAAAAAATCTACTGAGAATGGGGAAAAAGGTAGTTAAACTTAAGTCAAGGTCAAGAGCTTCTGTTTCTATATATTATAAAGAGTTTCAAGTAAAGAGTAGGTATTCTGTGAGTTAGTTATTTACCTTTAGTTAATAAATTTCTAAAGCGTAGAAAGAACTAGCTGCACCTATTAATGATGATCTTAAATAATTGTAGAAAATTTGGTGCCTTTATTTTACAAAATTCAAGGTCATTTTGCTTTTTAAAGTCCTGTTTTTCAGAATCTTGATATGGAACTGAGAAAGTAGAGATAGTGATATTAACAACAAAGTACAACTTCTAGAATCTACTGAATTCCAGGCATTATATTCAATTTTAAGTGGCTTTTACTTATTTAATCTATCATCCATCTTAAGAGATAAGCGCACTTATTTTCATTAACTGACTCAAGTTGACTTGCTTTAGAATAGGAATTGTTACACCTAGTATTTCTTTAACTAAGGGTTCATCATGGATCTCTGAATCCCTTTGAGTCAGGCAGCTGGGAAAAACATATGTAAGTGTATGTGAATTTCTAAAGGTTCGGGTATGTGGTGTCTTTCAGAGTCTCAAAATATGCTATGATCCTTCCTCTTTAAAAAGCTTAAAGGATCTCTTTGAAACACATATTTGGGGAAGAGTAACTTGGCTCAAATTTTAAAAGATTTTTAATGACAAAAAGTTTATGGAAGAAAAAGGAGATTTCAGCTAGCATTTACTGCATTTTCTGCAAGAACATTAAAAGGTGTCCTTTGATTAGGGATGTGTGTAGATTTTTGAAGGGTATGCCAGCTTCTCCTGTTGCTCTTTTCCTTCAGTATTAAATATAACACATGAAATTTGACCTAAGCTGTTAAGCTAAACATTATTCTCATTAGTTTCAAAGCACTGTTATTGCTCCAAAATATTTTACCAAATGGCACCTTGTTTCATCTTGGCTCAGCTCTCACACTCAAGACCAAAAGAAGCATGCTGCCCACCCCACTTCTCTTCCAACACTGAGCCGAATAGTGGGGGAGCTGCGTATCTTCAATTCCAGCTTTGCTTTTCTTGTGCTTTACATCAATCAAAGCTTGAAAAAGATCCCCCAAAGATTTTTTTTCCCTCAGTTTTCACATCAGAGGGGTTAGCCTAAAAATCACTGTGCAGTAGGGGGCACCGATAAAGAATCTCAGAAGGAAAGAAAGTTTACAGACAGAGAAGCTGTGGGAGAAAAGTTGATGAAGGATTATCGGTGTCCTAGAAAAATGTTTTCTGATGGTAAAGCAGTGCAGTTTGCAGCACAGCGAAAGAGTTATTTACAAACATCCATAATCATTTAAGTAGCCCTAGAAACTACAATGGGTACTGTAGGTAATAAGAAGGTTAAGAGTGGGCAGCACCTGTGGCTCAGAGGAGTAGGTTGGTGGTCCCATATGCCGGAGGTGGTGGGTTCAAACCCATCCCCAGCTAAAAACAGCAAAAAAGGGAGGCTAAGAGTTACATGGTCAGATGAACCTATTTGAACATCTCTTGCATGGATGCAATCATCCTCCTGAAGAACTAGTGAGCCTTGTAGTCCTCTGGGACTGGCAAAGAGAAGCTCTGACTGTCACTAGCTGGCCAGCATGGGATTGTCTTCCCACTTTCTTCAGAGGGGAATATATTGGAGTCCCAAATATTGCCACCTTTGGCTTCTGCTACCTCAAGTCTCTCTCCACTCTGTTTCTCTAATGACTGTGTAATGTTATCTTAAATAAAGAACAACCAGGCATTCTCAACAGTAAGGCATTTTGAGACTTTTCAGTTCTGCCTTACTAGGCGCCTAGCCCCTAATGATTCCTTCTTTTATTCTTTTCCTCTTTCCCACCTCTACAACCTCATTTTAATCTCCGTTTTCCCCTTTCCTCTTTTTATTTTTTTAACTTAGGTGTTAAAAGCCTCATAAATAGCCAGGTGGCTGTGGTGGCTCACACTTGTAATTCTAGCCTTCTGGGAGGCTGAGGCGATAGATTGCTTGACCTCAGGAATTCCCAAACCAGCCTGAGCAAAAAGCAAAACCCTGTTTCTGCTAAAAATAAAAATAAAAAAAATTAGCTGGGCATTGTGACGGGCCCCTGTAGTCTCAATTACTTGGGAGGCTGAGCCAGGAGGATCACTTGAGCCCTAGAGTTTGAGGTTGCTATGAACTGTAATGATGCCATGGTACTCTACCTAGGGGGGCAGACTGAGACTCTGACCAAATAAATAAATGAATAAATAAATAAATGAAGTAAAAATAAATAACAATAAATAAAAATGTTTAAAAAGCTTTATAAACAGTAACTACTTGGTAAAACATTGTATGGTCCACTAGATAGTTGATCTGTCAAATGTCCCAAGAACTATATTAAATACATAATATGCATTTTCTTTTCCTCATCTCACTGCCACCAGCAGACCCAGTATTTCATTTTACAGATAAGGAAGTGGAGTGATGACCGAGTGATGCCCATGTAGCACTCCTGTGAAACTGAATACTGACACAATTGGGCTTACTACTGAACATCTTCTCATTCTAGGGGCTGAGCATAATCTCATAAGACACTGTAACTCACAGTGCTGAAGAATGATTACAACCTATCCTTGTAGGCCAGATCCAAGGTAGTATGGTCAGGACCTTTAAAGGACAAGCTGCCTTAACCTTTGATTCTCACCCCATGCCCCAGAAGTCAGAGACACTTTGCGAGCCGTGCTTATATCAGCAACCCAGTATGAGATTTCAGGGAAGTAGTCAGCGCTATTTTTCTTTTCTTTCAAAATTGTACCAGGGTAAAAATGTTTTTGTTACATGGGTGACTTTTGTACTGTTTAAAGTTTGGGCTGTAAGTGTGCCCATCAACAGAAAAGTCTTCATTGTACCTGTCAGGAAAAGTTTTACCTCTCCTTCTGCCCCATTTACCTTCTTGATTTCCTATAACTTTTGCTTCTTTCTGTGCCCATCAATTAGTTCCAAATTATTGACATGTGCATGAGGTGTGTGTTTGTATTTCCATTCTTGAAAAACTTAACTTCACTTAAGATAATGGTCGCCAGCTCCATTCAAATTGCTGCAAAACACATTATTTATTTCTTATTGTGGCTGAGAAGTACTCCATGATGTATATACAGAAGGTGCCAAAAATGTATACACATTTTAAGAACAGAAAAAGTTTTATACAATTTGTAATATTCAAGTCACATTTGACTCCTGCAATGACAACAGGCACCCTTGTAGTCATCTTTTGTTACTGGTATACTATATGGAGTATTATAGTTTTAATACACTTTTTTCTGTTCTTAAAATGTGTACATTTTTGGCCCTCTTATATATACCATGTTTTGTTAATTCAGACTTTTTTGAGTTTTGCATCAACTGACACAATTTTCATTCTATCTACACAACACCGATACCTTGTCAGGCTGGATCCCTGTTAGCACATCTAGCCACACGTGCCATGCAATTTCAATCTCCTGGGCATGCCCCTTGCTGTTCATTCTGACTAAAAACATTCCATTTATGCTGCTGTATCTGTCTTTTAAGAGACAGATACATTTCCACTTTGAAATCTCCTTTGACTATTCCACCCCGTGCCAATCCCTCTCCGTGTCCTGACCACTCAGAATACAGCCTATTTTTAACACTTACTGTGGCACAATTCAATAAGAATTCTTCCTTGAGAAAGTTGTTAAGAATCTTAAGGAAAGCAGACATTTTACATTCTTTAGTTTTCCCCTTTTGTTCTTAATATAATGCTAACCCCCCACAATGACAAAAACAGAGCTTTCTGTCTGAAATCTCCCTGTTATTTTGAAAAAGGTAGGGCTTGTAGAAAAGTAACAGGTGCTTTCTAAGTGCTGAAACATTTTTATTTTGGTTGCAAGACATTTAGTACAAAATTGGCTTCTAAATGATGTGCCGTGTAGATATTTTCTCAGAATTTAACCATTTTTTTCTATCTGAATTTCCCAATCTTATTTTTATCATCTGACTTACACCCTGGTTGATTTAGCAGTTCACAAAGAAAATATTCTCTTCATCTATATTGTGTCAAAAACATCCCTTGTTTGATGACCCCAAGCAATAACCAACCATATACATAAGAGCCCTTTTTAAATAGTTACTATTTTTAAATAGTTATTACTTTCCCAAACACTTTTTTTAGACCAGTAAGTGGGCCCACATTAGCTCTGAACATAAATCAATAAGTTGACTTATTTTCACCTTAAATGCATTTAAATAGTTTTATTAATAAATAATAAACATTCTTTCTAGAGAATTCAGAGCAGCTCAAGTAATAAAATTAAAGTCACAACTAATTACATAAATTATTTACTACAGATGTCTTCAAAAACATACACTCCAATACAGCAAAAACCATAAAGGGATTATTATGTAAATAGATTTTTTGTGACTTCCTTTTTTTAGTTACCATGTAAACAGTACTTACAATATAAATTTAACTATAACTACTTACTTTTTTTAAAGGCTGAATTATGGGTAGAATCTATTTGACAATACATTGTTTCAAATGTTTTATATTATACATATGTACCATGATATATATTATATCACAAAATTATTAGGTTTTGTGGAAAACATTGCTTGGGGGTCCTCCTTTAGATATCGAGGAGCAAAGAAGTATTTTAGCCTATGAATTGGTGAAATGATATATGGGGTAGGGGTGGGAAGACTGTTCGGGAAGAGTATTAACGTGCCAAGGAGACTATTTCAGAACCTCTAGCAACAAATCTAGGGTCCATCAATCTTAACTTCCTGACTGCCCACAAAATCACATGGGCTGGGGAGGGAGAGTGAGAGGAAGCCGAAAGATGGAAGAACACCAGGTAGTTACTGGCTTCAAAGATGAATTCATAGTGACAGGCTCCCAGGGCAACGTTTGCTTTTCAGAGGAGATATCCAGAAGAGAGAGAGCACACATGCACATACATGCATACATTCTATATGCAGGTTCATAGTCTATAAATCCATAATGTTTGTTTGTTTACCATTTCCAACAGAGGATGCAGGTGCATAAAGAAGTGGTCCTACATTGAGAAGATGAGGAAGCTGATAAGGAGCAATGAAGGAGACAGGAAAAACGCTAAGACAGCACATCGCCCTGCAAACCAGGAGAAGAATGTATTTCAAATACAAAATAATGAATGGCTTGGTGAAGTTACAGTGGGGTCGGGAAGGAGGGGGACTGAAAGATTTTCAAAATTCTGAAGGAATGCTTGATAAAATAATCCCAAAAGTTAAAAACCCTGGTAGGGAGATAACCTGTGTTCAGACTAAATAAAAGCAGGCTGTTGAAACAACTCTTTTTTCTTCTTTCCTTATTTTTCTTATCTTCTTATTTGGCAGTTTAGTTGAGAATTCAACAAACCTATCCACAGTGATCTTATTTGTTTGGGCTCTGCTTTGTTCAGCACTCTCATGGTCCCCACCTATAAAATGTTGATAATAATACCTGCCTCTTAGAACTAGTGGATAGAAGAATGTTGGCAAAACATCTAGGAATCTTGGGATGAAATACTTGAGGAAGACACAGTGTGTTATTATTATACTCAGCACTACTCTCTTTCCTATTTAAAGATTGATTATTTTTCATCTACCATAGAGTTTTGATAGGGGCTTCTTGGAGGGCAAACTCTATCCTTCTGCTACCTGGTACAGTGTGGTAACTGCTAACTTTGCCAAAGAGGCAAAAATAGCCAAAACCAGGGCATCTATTCATCTCACGGGAGGTTTCCAAAAGGAACAAGACACACGGCTGCTCAGTAGTCAGCAAGTGTAGAGGTCTGAACATGGTCTTTCATGAAGATAAACAGTCAGAAACAGAAACTTCAAGGGGATCTTGGAACCCTTGGTAGCCCATAATTTTCAACTCAAGCATAAGGACCCAGTCAGCTGCAGAAAGAATGCCAGACCCACACTTATCTTGTCTGCTATACCTGCAGCCTCTAAGCCTAAGTTGTTCTTCAAAATTACTGTTGAAAATAGCAGAGCTCTATAGCCAGCCCTGTTTGTCACATAAGAGAAACATAAGCAAACCATCTGAACAATTTTGGCTAAAGTGTAGCCTTTGGCTTAAGTGCACCTTTTCAGGAAAAGACCTGTTTTATTTTGCTAGAGTTTTAAGGATGCCAAAAACGGAATATGCAAGATAAAGGCAGGATGACAAATAGACATTGACTGGTTTACTTTAAAATGCAGCAACATCTTTTTAAAAGGGCTTTAGAAGCCTTATTAATTGACTACTAGCTTATTTTTGCAAGGTATTGAAAAAAAAATCAACATACTTTCCCCCAAAGCACAAGGGCATCCTCTACCACCTTGCTTGCCAGATAAAACTGAGTGTCAGGAGAACTAAACATCTGGGTGGGAGTAGGATAAAAATATCCGGGACGCCACTGCCATATGTTGCAACAAAATGGCCAGCCCATTCATCCAGGCTTTGTTTATGCTTTATATTAATGGACCCAGGCAGGGTAACTAGGCAGCCAGCTAGCAGCATATGCCATTCAGACAGTGGCGGCCCTGATTCCACTTTCAGAGGCAGCGCACAGGTAGACATCACCCTGTGCCCAGCCACCTAAACCGTTATAGCACCAGACACTTGATCACACTCCTGCATCTTAAGAGGCTCACTTTACCTGCTTCACAGAAAGACAGACAAAACTTTCTGAATTGATATTGATGGTTTTTCAGAGAGCACTGAAGAAAAGATGGGCAGGAGTGATGGGAAGATCATGGACATTGTTCTAGCTGCATTGATTTATTAGATAATTTCAGTTCAAACTTTACAATTGGTTCTCCATCTAAGGGGATACATTCCAAACCTTCACTGTTAGTGCCCTGGTGAGGACAATAGCTTCTGATTCCAATGAAACTAGAAGAGATTAGAGCATTCTCTGTAGAGGAGATGTGGATTCTGACTTCAAATGTACAAAGACCACCTGGATGCGTAGTAGAAACATAGTTTGTGAGGGCAGATGGAGTGAGAACAAGTGAAAGATACCAGCTCTTATAATCTATGCACAACAGCAACAGTTATGCGATCATTAAACCAGATGCCCTCTTACCTCACACCAGTTAGTGCAGGGATGCTGGAGGAAAATGAGATTGGTGGGGGGAGGGAGAAAACTAGAGACCCAGACATATTTGAGCTTGAGCTTGCTCAGTTGTCCCTACTTCTCTCTGCTCCCCGTTGATAGTTACAATTAGATGAGTCTCTTCACTACTGTCATTGCCTCTAATATGCCAAGCCCATCCTTCTGCTGAAGATTTCTTCTTTTTGATCTTCCTATTGAAAATCCTTTCCTCCGTTTGGTTAAACGCTATCCATCCTTACGTTTCTCACTCAAGCTCTACTACCTAAATACGATCTTATCTCTCCACTACAACCTCAGAATATCTATAGATCATAATCACATCCATAACTTACGTATTGATCCCCTCAAAATAAACGATTAGTGTATTCCAGCCTATGTTCGCAATGTGGACAAAAGATTAGACAAAGTTTCATTCATTTAGGAAACTGACAGTGATAATTATTAAGCATAAACAGAAGCTTTGGGAAGCTCCTGAGAGGGATTTTCAGAAACTCTGAGGCATTGGTTCATTCATTCATTCATGTAACTTTTAATTAGGATGTATATATGGACAATTGAGATTCAAAGGCACAGAAAACACAACTCCTATCCATGTAAAGTGTTAGTCTATGGAAGTAGGAGCATGTCCAGAGGAATAAAGACAGATTCCTTGGCTAGAAAGGAAGCAACACTTCCTAGAAAATTCTCTAGGCATACAGGGATAGCAAGAGTTGGTTGAAAAGAATCTGCTAAATTGGCATCTCTCCTGTTCTCATTTAAGAACCTGGAATATGATGCCCAAGGGAAAGAGTGTGACCGAAATGATCCATGGCTCAGTAGAGCTATTACAGAAGAAAGGCATATCTGAGAAGACCCTTCAAGGCTTGCACAGGAAGAGGCAGCTGAAACTGTGGCATGTCAGGCAAACTGGAGAGCGGGGCAGCAGGGACTTCACAGTGCCAGACACCAGCACTACCAGTGACTGCTCCATCAAGGACTCCAACTACAGCTGGAGCTCCCAATTTTCCCAGCTCCAGAGGAAGGGCTAGCTGATGAAAAGCCTCACCAAAAGGTTGCTAGGAATGTAAAGGAACTATGGAAATGATAGTTCCAGAGCTCAAGGGAAAGCTTTCCACTTTCACTCCAGGCCAGTCAGGGGTGATCACCTGTTAGAGACTGAGGCATTGTTGTATTTTAAATTATAATTTTTGTTGTGTTTCACTTTTTTGACAGTTATTTTTTTATTGCCAGAAATCAGAATGAATCATGTTGTTTCAATGAATAAGAAAAGCAAGAACTATAAGTGGATGCTTATTATCCATGGATCTTTCTTTCCCCCCCATTAAACATAGTAGCCCGAGTCAGGATTACGTCAACCTACATAGATGTTTCACAAGCACATATTAGAATCATAAATCTCACTACTCCATCCCATCTCTCTACAGTCTATTTTCCTCAGAGAAGTTGCAGTGATCCTCGTAATGTGGAAGTCAGAGCCTGTCTTGACTTTCCTCAGAACATTCCAATTATTTCCCATTTCATTAGGAGTAGAGGGCAAGGCCCATACAGCGGCCCTCAACAGTCTTCACTCATCAGGCTTCACTGTACATTGACCTTAACCTCCAGCAACTCTCTCTTCAGCTCACTCTGATCCTGATGCAGTAACCTGCTGTTTTTAAAAAGTAGTAATGGTCCCACTTCAGGCTCTCGCACCTCTTGTTTGCTTTGCCTAATATGCTCTTCCCCAGGCTGTTCTTGTGGTTCATTCTCTCCTTTTCTGCAAGCATTTTCTCAAAGTCCTTCTTTGACCACCCTTAAAAATGCAAAAACCAATCAAAACAACAACAAAAAACTACAACTGTTATTCCTCAGATTTTTTTCTCTCTTTTATTCTTCTTCCAATTCATGCTCCGTATTTACTCATGTATTCCGTTCCTTGTCTATATCCCTCCAGTAAAATTTAGCCTCCGGGAAGGGAGGGACATTTGTCCTTTATCACTGCTCTTTCCCCAGTATCTAAAACAAAACCCGGCTAAGAGGGGATACTCAGTAAACACAGTGGATACACTAATATCTTGTCTATCTAACTAGATTGGAAGGTTCTAGAAAATAAGGAAAACAAGACAAACACTTTGTGTCTTTTGTGTGCTCTCTAGTGTATCCCAGAGAGATAGATCCAGACTCACCGTGGATGCATAAATTCATGAGTGCATGTATATAAGATGAGGCAAATTTCTTACATTTTTTTCCTACTTATTCATAATTTAGCAAACAAAAAATAAGAATCTGATTTTCCTTGTTTACTTTCACTAGGCCTATATTAATAATAAAAGTAAATATCTATTTTTAATTTTTTTCATCCATATACCTTGAAATTAAATTGGGATCAAAATAATTATTCTAATTCTTTAAATCTACAATGCTATTTTGTAAGTTGCTGCCTTTATATTGATGGAACTCAAAAGGCTAGGGAGTAAGAGCAAAGAAGTGGCGAAGGAACACAGAATGCTCTTATTATGGAATTCCCTAATTTGCTCGTTTCTTCATTTAGAACAGGAGGAAATTAACTCAGAATTAAATGATATTAAGTTCCCACCATGAGTAATAAGGCCAGTTGTATGAATTATGCCAGTTATTCTGAAAATATATCTGTGAAATAGCTAAAATAATAACATGTAAAAATGCAAAACCAAATTTGGAAGAATCAGCAACATGATCTAAGTTCTACAGTTAGTTATTTGGTAAAGCCACAGCCAGCAGCCTAGTAGAACGAAGGTTGTCAAACTATGGCCACTGGGCCAAATACCACAGCTGCCTGTTATTATAAATAAAGTTTTATTTGAATACAATCATATTTATTTGTTTATGTGTAATTACTGCCTGCTTTCAGCATTACAAGCACAGAGTTATATAGCTGAAACAGAGGTACTGTGGTCTACAAAGTCAACATTATTTACTATATATCTCTTTATTGAAGTTTTCCTAATCCTATACTAGACTATAAGTTGTATGAAGGTGGAAACTTTGTTTATTATATTCCCTGCTGCATTCTCAGCAACTAGAGCATTGCCTGGCATAGAATAGGTGCCGAGCAAATTGTTTTTCAAGTGAATAAATCAATGACCCCACGTTTGTGTTACTCTGAATCAGGGGTCCTCAAACTTTTTAAAAAGGGGGCCAGTTCACTATCTCTCAGACCATTTGAGGGCCTGACTATAGTTTAAAAAACAAAAAAAAGCTATGAAGAAATTCCTATGCACACTACACATATCTTCTTTTGAAGTAAAAAGACAAAACGGGGGTGGTGCCTGTGGCTCAAAGGAGTAGGGCGCTGGCCCCATATACCGGAGGTGGTGGGTTCAAATCCAGCCCCAGCCAAAAACTGCAAAAAAAAAAAAAAAAAAAAGGGCGGGGGGAACAAATACAAATACAATATTTAAAATGAAAAAAAGTGCCCCCCCCACTAACTGCCATATTAAAAAAAAAAAAAAATAGATCTCCTAACTTCAAAAAAAAATCCTAACTTGTTCATGCCTCCATCCTCAGGCAGCAGTAGGCTCTGCACAGGCAAGCTCATGACTCGTCCAATTACGAGTCTCAGTCTCACCAGAGACTGAGAGGAGTCGAGAGACAGAGAGAAGGAAGGGAGTCAGAGAGTGTGGTGTGGTGGCAAAAACACCTGGCAGGCCGGATAAATGTCCTCGGTGGGCTGCATGTGGCCTGCAGGCAGTAGTTTAAGGACCCCTACTCTAAATGATAAAATCATTAGTTTGGTCCTTTTCTTTCCATATGTATTTTTTTTTCCCAAAGTTCTAAACTCATTTTCTGTAAAGATCTAGATATCTTTTTAAACAAAAATCTCATCATATTTAGGGGGAACTTGCTACTAATATATAATTAAAAGAGATTATATAAATAGAAATTCCATCTTCAACATCAATCTTGATAATAATTAACGAAGGCCAGGATAATATTCCATTTTTGGTGAATTCCTCATAATCTCCCATTCCTTTAAATTTCTATTGTTTTCTTTCAAAATAAGTTGCAAGACAGAGAGAAATTTCCATATTCATTCTCTATTGCTGCTTCCCTTATTAAGTGATACGGCTTTTCTATTGAGAGTCATTATTTGTTCATACAGAGTATTATAATAATAAAGGGTGATTATATTATAGCTATATTCAAGTTGCTAAATCCATTATTTCTAAACATTCATTGGAATGAATAGTAATTCATAAAAGGCAATGTCAAAGAAAACAAAGTCTCATTTGAAAACTTCTAAAGATTGTTGGGGAGGAGCTCCTTCCCTGCTCTGACTCTAGGCCACTCTGTTGGGTTTGATGACACTTTAGCCCTAGGAAAGTATTTCCTCATCCAGTTCTCAGAGGTCACATATGTGCTCAACTGGACTCCTTGAGTTGTAAGTTTGTAAGAACTGAAATTCTGTAACCACCTTCTTAAAAATGCAAGGGGGATACACTTTCTGAGATTATAAATAAAAACAACTCAAAGAAGATTTAGGTGCAAAAGATGGAAAATGGAAAAGGATGATTTCTGGTCATCTAGCTTTAGTCACTGTAACTAAGAGCCCCTATAGTTATTTCTCTACTCTACTTTTCTTTTCTTTCTTTTTTTTTTTTTGTCACAGTAAATTCTCTATTTTAGTTAGGACAGGTTGATCTGGGTCTACCTTTGCAACTCAAAGAGCCTGACTAACTTAGAACCCAGATTCATTTGAGAATTTTTCTTTCTGGAGAGTTTAGAAGTTTAAAGAGAGTATCATGTTAGAATTGTACAAGAACTAAATTTGGAGTCAGAAAACATTGCAAAATTATGTTCTTTCAATTATCTGCATTTATTGAACTCTTGTATTGAAGGCTATAATAACATCTATATTAGTCTACACTATAGGATTGTTGTGAAGATCAAATGAGACAATGAATATAAAAATTCTCCAGAAATTGAAAGTGTCATGTAAAAGTAATGGTGCATCAAGTTTCCTTAAAGCACATAACTGGTCACTGTGTTTCATAAAAAGATGAATTGTCTGAAAGCCACTTTATTGAAAGGATCATTACAAAAGCACAAAGAGTCTCATTGTGAAGTTATTGAATGTATGAATATGACTTATGTTACAAGTTCTTTGGGAAGTGTTGTGTCATGGCATGAAAAGCCGGGAAAATTTCATGGTAAAACCTAAATAAGAACTTACTTTATTTCTTAATTCAAAAAACATGTATGTGTATGAACTACTAAGTCAGGTACCAAAAAAAAGCCCTAGGAATTTAGGCAGCAAAAACATTCCAGGTGCAACTGGGGAGATAGACTAGTATTTTATCTAAATAAGTAAAATGTGATAAGATAAATGCTACAAGAAAGATAAGAATAAAATACTATAGAAGCAAAAGGAAGAAATCCACTCTCAGTGCCTAAAGATACTGAGAAAAGTTTCAGTAAGGATTTTGACCTTTAAGCTCCATCTCAAGGAATAAAATATGGGTCTCCAGGGAGACAGGATTAAAGTAGAGTCTGCAAATGTTCACCTGAAGATACCTAAGAATATCATATAAACTCAGAGCAATAGACAAATCTTATTAAATTCCTACTCAGAACATTTGTATTCTAATAACAGTTCTGCTGGTAACTGTGTGTTGTGGACTTGCTAAGATTTCTTTATTTCTCTGGTCTTACGTCTCAATTTAGAAAAGAGAAGGGTTAGATGACCATTAGTATATGTTTCAGCTAAAATTGCCAATACTGTATGTATAAAATTCCATTTTAAGACTGGGAGTAGTGGCTCACTCCTGTAATCCTAGCATTCTGGGAAGCTGAGTAGAGTGGATTGCCTGAGCTCAGGAGTTTCAGACCAGCCTGAGCAAGAGCAAGACCTTGTCACTACTAAAAATAGAAAAACTAGTCAAGCATTCTGGTGGGCACCTGTAGTCTCAAATACTTGGGAGATTGAGGCAAAAAGTTTGCTCAAGCCCAAGAGTTTGAGGTTGCTGTGAACTATGACTCCATAGCACTCTACCCAGGGTGACAGAGTGAGACTCTGTCTTAAAAAAAAAAATTCCGTTTTACAGATATAAAATTTTGAACATTACTAAAGTAATGTGCTCTAAGAAGGAAAAATGAGTGTAGATGATAAGAATAAATTCAGTCTTATGCTGTAATAAAATTGCTACACATGTCAAAAGTTATTCCATTTGAAATTAATCTCTTGTTACATGTTTAATTTCTCTGCAGATATTTTTATGACTGGTAGCTTGTGTGAGACTCACAAGAAAAAGGCTGGTTTGTTCAGACTGATGAGCAATAAGACATCTGGCTGTAGTCTGTACTTTGGATACTTTTATAGACAGAAAACAGAACAGTTAGTGACCCACTAAGCTAGGGAATTATACAAGTGTGCCCTGGCACACAGGAATTTCCCCAGGAGTTGGGAAAGATCACGCAACTGTGATGACAAAAAAGATACTACCTTGAAACTCCCCCTGAAACCTCCCGTAGTTGGGCTTCTGTTTCTATTTGGAACATAGATATCAAGCAAATCACCCTTCCTAGCAAAAGTTTCAGGCTTTTGAATTAGCAAATTCCTCTGTCAATGTTGTCTGTCTTGCAAAATGATGTCACATACGAGATGTATATTCTAGTTACCCACATATCACCATATCGCTTATCCCTTGGAGAAATGTTTCTAAAGTGGGCAGTGGCACTTTTAGTGAGATTCCAGGATGTGTCAAAAACTCTCCAAATATTCTTCTCCCCATATGACTAATTGGACATTGTCAGAAATGTCCCCTAGGAGACAGAACAGTTTTTACACAGAGCATCTTCATCACTCAATGGCAATTCACTAAATGTTAATTTGATTGAAGTGTTATCATTTCATTCTTAATGAATGCCTATGGGATTTATAGTGCAAAAGTAGCAACTCATGGCAGGAAAACAAAAATTGTGTACTAGCACAGTGTTTTGCCAACCATGTTTCCAGTGCCAATTATGTTTTGAGAGATAGTATAGTCTAACATCATTAACTACCCTTCACCATTAAATGGCGTGCTGGCATTGTTCTTTTAAAAAAAAAAAAACCACAGGGCGGCACCTGGGGCTCATTGAGTGGGGCTCCAGCCCCATATTCCGAGGGTGGAGGGTTTGATCCCGGCCCTAGCCAAACTGCAACAAAAAAACAGCCGGGTGTTGTAGCAGGTACCTGTAGTCACAGCTACTCAGGAGGCTGAGGCAGGAGAATCACCTAAGCCCAAGAGATGGAGGGTGCTGTGAGCTGTGATGCTACAGCACTCTACCGAGGGAGACAAAGTGAAAATCTGTCCCTAAAAAAATGATAATAACCACAATATTTAAAATCTAAAATTTTATATGGTGTTTAAGTTAGAAAATTCACATTATAAAAGAGTTTGAGTCCTGCAAAGATTTTTAGCTGAATTTTAGCCAATACAATAACTTCTATTGAAAACCTTTACTATGGGAAAATCATTTAGGAGGCCTTACAGGGGATACAAAGATGAATGATACTATCTGACATTGACTGAGTGTACCAGGCACTGTGGAAACACTTTATCATTATTTAGTCTTCCCATCAATGCTGCGAGGTAGATAGTATTATAACCCATTTTTGCAGGTGAGAAAATTGAGGATCAGAGGGCTCAGATAAATTCTGTAAGTACCTACATGGGAAGGAAAGGGACTGGATTTGAACTTAGGCAAGGTAATGCCAGTGCCTGTTCTAACCTCTGCCTTGACATTTTCAATTACTAATGCTTAATGATTTTAGAATTATGAAAATCAAGTTTGCCTGACCTAATGATTCCTCAGCAAGTACATATATCTATTGATCAATGTGTTTTGAGTTTAACTGAATTTCTGTAGTCTTACTTTGTTACATAGATGATAATGATTAAACAAAACCGAAAAGGAAAAGAAGAGGAAAGACTGACCCCACACTATATGTTCTGCTTGTTTTTAGATGGATGGTGTCTCTGGATTAAATTTCCTGAATCCAAAGGACCGTTGATAGCATCCACTTACCTTTATGTAGTACAGCTCTCTCAACAAACCAAGGATCTGATTTTTTTATTTATACTTTTATAAGGCATAAAATAGTTACACAAGGCTTAAGAAATAAACATTAAGAACTTCCAGTTAATAAAGATGACTAAAACAAATCATCAGGTTGTTTGGCAAGTAAGCAATCAGAGCTAGGAACTTCAGATAATTTTCTCATCTAAGCAAACCCTTCTGTCTCCCACTGAAGGCTTCTGCGTAGATGAAGGTACGGTGTCTCATGTAGAGAAAGTGGCTCTAGCTAGCTGCTTCTCACTAGCTTCCCTGCACAAGCTTGTACCAGCAACTCACCATTCTGGAGGCTCCTGCCAACCTACTACAAGTGTACTTCCACAAGGCCCTGCCTCACTAATGGGAATGCCTCTACAGAAATCCAAAGAGACATTTAAAAGCTTAAACTTTTCGAATGTTTTTGTTCTATCTTCCTCTAAATCTCTTATGCATTCAGCTCTATTTGTTCCCAACATTGGACTGTTCGATGTTTTATTTCCTGCTCATTTAACTAAAATAAAATAAAACAAACAAACAAAAACTAAACCAAATAAACACGAAGAACCTTGGGGCCCTTTAGATTCCTTGGAGAAGGTAAGTCCCCTTTAGAGAAGAAATAAACAGGGAAATCCTTTCTTTTTACCTTTCATTTAATCTAATGGTGTCCAAAACTCTTGAACATGGGTTTTAGTGATTACTTAATCTAAGCCCCTTATTGTAAAGATAGAAAAAAACCGAGGCCCCCAAAGTTAAGGCAATTACCCAAGGTCACATGTTTAATTAATAGCAGAATCAAGTTTTGGCATTTACCTTCCCAGACAATTGTTCATGACTTGTAATTATATGCCTGCTTCCATAAACAGATTCCCCACTCTATGCGTGGATGGGGAATAACACCTTTGGCTAGTATGACTTTGATGGTTTTATCATTTTTATAATAATACCCCTAGAGAAATAGCAGCAGAGCTGTCTTGAAATTACATGTTTGAGCAAAATAAATATAGTAGGTGCTCTTGAGAAAAGAAAGCAAAACAGCATTGAAGTTCAATGAAAGCTTATTATCTGGTTATCTGGAGAAATACATTTCATATAAGGCGAAAGTTCTCAGGACTTACCCTGGGAGACATGAGGAGAGTAAAACTTAAATTTGATCTCCACTTTTGCAATTACCTTGGGTGTTCAATGAAGTCTGATTAATTATCCTTAAAGGCATAGTCTTTTTAGATTGGGTAGTATTTTTTTAACGACTTCACTAATTGTGTTTATTGTCAGTAATAAAATAACACCTACAATATGCTATTATTATAGCAATCTGTCATTACCATGTGCACAGATGTAGGACAAAAGTCATGAAGAAAACCCACTCATTAACTATGCCCTTCCCTTCTCCACCTCATCTTCTATATCTGTATCTATGTTCAGTTAGTTAATATCTATGTTCTTCATGCTTGTCAGTGATAACAGACAAGCTGTTGATGTAAAAAAAAGCCTTTTAGGCCATGGTTTTTATGCTTTCGGATTAAATAGTTTGGTTGTTAATTGTGACAACATAAATATAGCTGATGCTTTGAAGTGATCAACAAGACTAATAAACTTTCAGTTAAATGTGGGTTATTAAGCATGAAATATTCAATTTCCTTAAGTATTAAATTTGACAGTTGGTATTTCTGATATTTCACTTTGACACTTATTTTGTTTCTATCACACGGATATATCCTCATTCTTTAAAATTCACATTTTGGCTTGTCATTATCTTTCATAATTTATTTTTTTGGCCAGGACCAGGTTTGAACCTGCCACCTCTGGTAGATGGGGCTGGCATCCTATTCCTTTGAGCCACAGGCGCTGCCCAATCTTTCATAACTTTTAAAAAGTAATTTTGGTGAAACCATGGAAAAGTCAAAAACCTGTGTTATTTTCAAATATGAGTCCCATCATGGAACTAATGTAGGAATAACAACTTGAAATATCAGTGGAGTGTATGAGATGTGGCCAATGAATGCACGGTACATTGGTGGTTTGAGAAGTTCTGTTCCAGTGATTTTAAACTGGGAAATGCGTAATGAGGGTGCCCTGAGACCAAGGTGGGTAATGATGAGCTGAAAGCTCATCTCAACCTACGTGTAGTTTAGCAGTAAGGTTTACATTATTATTCCAACAATATTGACCATTTGAAACAAATCAGCAAAGTAAAGAAGCTGGATAGAAGGGTTCCATGTGCATTAAATGAGCAACAGAGGATACTGGTGAAATTTACTGAATGTAGAATATCAATGTCTTCATATAGTAATTAAGAAAATGCCCTGAAGGCTATGTTTAACAGTTCGATGAAAATATTTCAGATTGTATATGCAGTCAGCACATTGTGGCCCATGATTGCATTAATGTACACATTTATGATTTAAAAAAATTATAAAAAAAATAAAATAAATGAGCAACAGAAGAGAAATCCTTTTGAAGCTTGCCTTTCTTTGGTGTTACAACATAAGGTGAACAAATTCTATGCCATGTTGTTATGTGTGATGAAACTTAGATTCTTTTTGACAATTGAAAGTGTTTGGCCCAGTGTTTGGACAAAGATGAAGTTCTGAGACACAGTCCAAAACAAAATATTTATAAAAAATAAAAATAGCTAATGGCACCTGATGACCCAGCCCTGGTATTAGCCACTGTAGCTTCATAAAATCTGGTCGATCAATTACAGCGGATGCCTCCTGCAAATGGATGAAATGAGGAAGATGCTTTGATTAAGCAGCTGAGAAAGGTAAGAATGGGGAATGGGAGGAGGAACTTACACAATTAAACCTTTTTTTGGCTGACCCTTTTGGTCTTGTCTGCCCTGACAGTGTAAGCATTTTCTTTTGATCCTTATTCAACATGGTAAACACACCTAGCTTAAGATTTTATGTCTTCAGGGCCAGGTGCCGTGGCTCACGCCTGTAATCCATGCATTTGGGAGGCCAAAGCAGATCAATTGCTTGCACTTAGGAGTTCAAAACCAGCCTGAGCAAAAGTAAGACCCTGTCGCTAAAAAATAGCCAGGTGTTGTGGTGAGCACCTGTAGTCCCAACTACTTCAGAGGCTGAGGCAAGAGAACCGCTTAACCCCAAGAGTTTGAGGTTGCTGTGAGCTGTGACACTATAGCATACCCAGGGAAACAAAGTGAATGTCGGTCTCAAAATATATATATCTATCTGCATGTCTGAATACTATCCCTTTCTATCCCTCCTGCTGATACTCAATGTGATGAACCAAATATTTCTCATTTACTTTTCCAGGTACGTATTTAATTTTCAAACTCTTCTATTGTTGAGCTGGCCCCAAGACTAGGCTTAAGGTGGGAGCAAAGAGAAAGATTTTTAAAACTCCAGTGTTTTTCTCTAATCTATCTTTATCAATAATCAAGCTTATATTTTATTCCTGTTTCAATTTTTCGAATGGTTACAGAATGGGAGCTGAGATTTTATTTAGTATCCTGTTAAATGGCAGCAACATGTCAGAAATAGCTTAAATCCTTGGGTGTACTGTGTATGGGAAGGTCATCTGTCATGCTTATCACAACAGCAAAAACAGACCATAACTGGCTTTACCCAGGTGTTCGCAGGTGTTCACACTGGAGAAAAGTAAGTTACCACCAAATGATACCAGGTAACAAACTCATGCCCTGAAACAGAACCTACCTGGACCACAAGGCAAATATAATATTCCAGAATCCCATATACCACACGGGAATCATGCAAAGTGTCATTTGCACAGTGCAGTTATTGCCTTTGTACAAAACAAGGGATTCACTTGCTCCAGATGGGAGCAGGCTGACAGGCCGCTTCTGTGTCCATGCTCACTCCTAACTGCGTCCCTGTTCTCTAAGGATAGGCATCCATCTGTCCAGAATTATTTAACTAGAGCTCTGCCTGGAGGCAGGAAGCTGGGCAACCCGGCAGACTTATGTAACACTCCCTATGTGCACTTCTACTCTCTGTATTTCAGTGATAGGCTTGAGCTACTCTAAGAGAAGAAGGGAAGGTGAAATTGGGTGTGACTAGGTTCCTATTTCCTATGCATTTAATATTCCATGGTTGAATTGTTCATCTGTCCTCATTCTCTTTTACCTGAGTCCTAATTTCATTTCACACTCCCACGACAGAGAGGAAAAGGTCCATTCTATTACTGTTCCCCAGGCATATTCTGTTTTTGCAGACACTGTTGCCTCTAGAATTCATCAAAACCATGTATGAGCCTCTCCTCTAAATGTCCCTTTGCAACCCTTTTTATTGGTGACATTGGTACTCTTGCCTCAGACTTGTAATTGAAATAAACAGGGCAGAACTGTATTCTGGACTTTTTCTTTTTTTCTCTCTCTGTGCTGGCCAATTCATTTTACCTGCAAATATTAAACTGCATGGAGACGAATGTTAATGGCCAGATTAGTATGTAAAGGTGGCATTGAGATTGATGCATTGTAAGCGCTCCAACTAGAAAGTGTGGAATTGCCTATCTCTTTGATTAATTCCATGTTCTCAATACCTAACTAGACACTCTTGAGACTTATATCTTCTGCTTTTATTCTGCTGGCATATGACTTCTTCTCATTGAGAGGCTATGTAGAAGAATAATGCCTACACAATTGCAAAAGAAAGCAATGCCCAATACCTATATTAATCAGTATAGATTGTCCCTTTATATCAGCACATAAATCACCAACCAAAAGATCACCAGAAATATGAGGGAAAAAAAGTATAACTAAAGAGACTGCTTCAAATGAACAAAATTAACCTAAAGGAAGTTCACTTTATTTATTTTTTATTTTATTTTTTCAGGAAGTTCGCTTTAAATTAACTTTATCTATATGCATATTGTAGCCACTTATTAAACACAACGATGCTATTTTTTAAAAGAAAACTTGTATATCAAAATTATGATGATAATAAATATTTGAGTAGACTCTTGAATCTATTACCTAATTGGAGAGCTGAAAGATAAAACTCAGGAACTATCTTAGATAGAACACTTAGGAAGGAATAAAAGTGATGGAAGGTATGGGAACAGTTAATTTAGAGAAAGTATAGATTTAGGAGCTTCAAATGACGTTTAATTGGAATTTCATAACAAAAGAACAGAGACAACAGAGGGAAAGAAATAATACTAGAAAAAGATGTCCTCAAGCTACAGAAAATCTCTTGTCTTCAGATTGAGATTTTCTCTCTAGTGTCCCAAAGTATGAACAACACCAGATTTTATATTAGAGGAAGGTTAGTTTTATAAGGATACATTCCAAAGCTTTTAAAGGAAGTATATGGAAGGAGAGTGGTAGTAAAGCTTTTGTGGCTTTGCACAAAAAGATGAAAGAGAGAGAAAAATTGATTAGCTCATAAACTCTTAACAAAAAAGAACCCTTTGCATTTCACAGTAGTACACCGTCTTCAAAGTTCAAATATAATTTAGAACCTAAATTTCCAAACCTAGTCAAAATGAGGACATTTCAAAAAGTCAGTGGCTCAGAATGTTTAGCTTTCCCATGTCTTTTTGAAAAAGAGAGTTATTTGAGGATATACTATGGCAAATAAGAAGGCATCTCTCAAAAGCACAGTAAAATAAATCACATCCTCATAGATAGGAGGCAGAAAAAATTTGAAACTTATAAAAAAACTACAGAAAAAAATATCCTCAAGAAGAAACTATGTCCATTGTATAAATACAAAATTCAGAGCCAAATAGTTTTTAAGTGTTACAATGAAGATATACTTATCTATCAGAAGGAAAAACTCTCATACTCAACTGAGTATTGCTAGCTGTAGGAACTCCTTTAGGACAGGGCTCTTGTATCATTTATCTTTGCATCCCAAATGCCTAAACATTTAGTGGACACAAATGTCCCTCAGGCATTTCTCTTTTTCAAAAAAAAAATTCAGATGAATATGATGGTATAAACAATTATATTTCATGGTTTGTGCTTGTTAGGTACAATCCAAGTTGTGGTTGTGCCCCTCACCCAGTAGGTGTGCCACAAACTCTTCCATTGTGCCTGATGGGTGAAACACCAAGCCTCCTGCCTCCTTCCCTTCCCACTCCCCTTCACTTGAGTTTAATGGTGTTTTTCTCATGTGTGGGCATATATTTGTTATATTTGTTTGTCTACTGGTTTCATATTAGTCTTGAATACAGTGGATACTTGCTTTCTTATTCTTGTGATACTTTACTAAGTAGAATGTTCTGCAACTCATTCAGGTTACTATAAAAGATACAAAGTCTCCATCCTTTTATGGGCTGATTAGCATATTCCATGATATACACATACCACAGTTTATTAATCCATTCATGTGTTGAAAGGTGCTTGGGTTGATTTCGCACCTTGGTGATTGCGAGTTGAGCTGCAATGAACATTCTAGTGCAAATGTCTTTATGGTTAAAATGATTTTTTTTTCTTCTATGTAGATACCTTGGGCATTTCTCAGTTCAACTTATCTAAATCAAATTTTCTCTTCCATGTCAATCACCTGGAGTTGACATCTGGCCCTGGAAACTAAGATTGAAAGTCAACGCCATCTCTTCGATACTTTGCCACCAGAGAATCAACAAACATTGTTACTTTCACATCTTTAACAAATCTTTAATTCATAGAGACTCCTATCTCTATTGTCCTAGCTTGGGCAATAATTATTAAGTAAAGGACAGTTAACAGGAACATCTAAACATCCTCCCTTCCTGATATGTCTCTCCCTTTAATGAATCCCATCATAGGTATGCAAAAGATTTGATCTCTTGCAGTATAAAATTTTCTATGGCATCTTTTTGCGGAAATAACTATTTTATGTTAGGATCCATTCATATTCTCTCTCTCTCTCAACAGCAATATAATTCATAATCCTTGCTTGGTCATGTGACTGAGTAGAATAACAACCTTTTCTCAGAGAGATGCAGCCATATTGTGGCTAGAAGATATAAACAAAAGTGTTTTGTAGAACTTCTAAGAAAGATATTTAAAGAACAGGGAAAGTTCTTGTGGCTTTGTATTATGCAAAAAGAAGAAAGAAGAAAGAAGGTGGGGAGAAAGAGAGAGAAAATGGTTAGCTTAAAAACTTTTTAACAAGAAAAAAAAATGTTTGTTATGTTTGTTAGACACTAGTGCACTATCTCCAAAATTCAACTATGATTTAGAAATTAAATTCCTAAATCTAGTAAAAATGAGGACATTTCAAAACTTCAAGGGCTCAGAATTTTGAGCTTTCCTGTTTCTTCTCTTTTACTTCTTCTGAGAGCCTGGAAGGGAAATACTATGGTTATCACTAGAGATGGTGAGTCATACAAAATCAAAAGTTGTAGGCCGTATACTCAGGACAATGAAGTTGGTTCCTTTATGACAACAGACTCCTTACCATCTACCAGCCATGGGCTTCCTACGTTTATCTGTAGAAAAAATAAACTATTATCATACAGAAATCACTGTCATTATAGGTTTTTTCTATCTCATGTAAATATTTGAGATAACCAGATAAAGATAATACCTACTAAAAAATATTCAGATCCCTTCAATGTCCATCAGTGTATTCATAATCTGTCTAAAACTCTTTTTTTTTTTCATCTTAAATGACTATATTCTGTTTGGACCATGTATTCTTGGTGGTGCAATCACTCACCATTTCTTCTTTCCTCCTATCATCCACAAAATTTCTCTGTTCTTTCTGCCATTTTCTTCTCTGCCTAATTCCTGTCTATCCATTTGATTTTCCCATCACTATTATGTCTGTAATCAATGGGTAAATAGAGTGAAAATGGAATAGATTTTCTCTTCTAATTTTTTCTTTTGTATGCATGGATTTCAATAATCTATAAAAAAAGAATTTAAAATTTCAAATCAGTTTGGAAACACAAAATTACATGAGATATCAACTTCATTGAACCATTGCTGGGTTCTAATGTAGTCGCCATTACTTGGTTTTAAAGAATAAAAAATTAGAGGTGAATTTACTCCTAGTTTTTTGGCACATGCATGCATCCTATTACAGAATCTTCTTTTATGAGTGGATATAGATAATCAGAACATTCTTTGGAAATTTTATAACAGGAAGATAAATAGTGCCTCAATAATCAGATACACAAAGACATCACCTGCAGCCCCCACACAGAGACATGTAGGCATGCAAAAAATAAAGGTGTTATACTGTTATACTCTTCGTATTAATTGTTCCTAGATCTGGAAAAACCACTCACTGAATAATTTCTGTGACTTTTCCCCCTCCACACAATCATTGACTTCTGTTTTGTAAGTATTCTCTTATACAGTGTTTCAGTACTAACTTCCTGTTACTCTTAAGTCCAAATTCAATACTTGATGAATACATTCAAATTACATCCAATCTGGAAGCCTTACACAATTTATTTTAGAGATCTATCACTTTCATGGGCACTCATTTGCAGCATCATTGTACTACTTCTCATCTGCCGGAAAGGTGATTGTCAGCATTCAGGAATCTGTCAGTCGGCTCAAGGATGCCCATCTCAATCAGAGGGGAAAAATGACAAAAGGAAGCATTATGCCTCATTAAATGATAATATGGACACTGCCGTGCTCTAATCTGTAATTGAAAATAATTTCAACATCACACAAAGAATGGCCTCCTGTGAATTTTCTAATACCTCTAAATTCAGACTCAGTTTTAAGACGTTTAATGATTATGCTATTTAGCCAATCCATCCAGCCAGAAAAGCTGCCTGTCTCCATTCTTAGAGCTGGAGTAGATACATGAGAGACAAAGCAGAGCCTTTGTGAAAGGAAGAGAAATGGTGACTCACAAAGCTCTGTTTGGGAATGTGAATTTGGGGAGAATTTTCCTACTGTAGATTGATATCAACCACATAAAGCCATCACAGGCAGGGGTCCTTCTTGGTTCCACAAAGCAAGAACAGGTACGTGTGTGTGTGTGTGTGTGTGTGTGTGTGTACTGACCACCCTCTCACCTCCTGAGTAGTTTGTACCTGTTGAATGTAGAAGCAATCTGTGGTACAGAATGAAGTCTGCATCTTGCTTGGCAAGGCTATTGAGCATTGGATATATTCAAAAGGATTCTACTCATTGGATATATTCAAAAGGACTCTACTATCTCTTACAGTGAAGTTCCTTTCAGTGACAATGGACTTTTGCAACAGAAAAAAAAAAAAAAAAAAAAAAAAAACTAAGAAAAAAGGCAGACAACTGCCACAGTCATTTCAACTGTTAGAGATATCTGGACTGGCTGAGTCTTTCTCCAAACATCTCAACCCTACTTTCCTCCTCAAAGTGATTAGTGACCTCAGTGGGACCAACCATCTTCATTGCAATTGCGTTTCTTTTCATCTTATATTATCTGAGCAAACATTGTAAATCAGGTGCTGTGCCCCACATCTGCCACATGTGGTGCCTGTACCCTAGGAACCAACACCTGAAGGGAGCAGAGGGAGGTTGGAACAAAGGACCGCCTGCGCTGGAAATGAAAATTGACTCCTGATGCAGACATGAATTAAAAGTAATAATACAAACATGTTATTTCTGGGAATGATAAAACGGAAGAGGAGGAGAGAAAAGGAGAAATCTATGGTGGAATCTTAGGCAACCTCTACAGAAAGAATGTCTGGATCTATTGAGACAGCATCCAGAACGATTTGGAGAAACTTTCTTATATTATTATGCTTCATACGTCAATCAAAGCCTAAAGAAATTATACATTCTTCAGGCCAAACTCACACTACATTTGAAACAAATTTGCAGTAAGCTTGGTAATTAGTCCACTACAATTTCATAACTTTCGAATGATGGGATGAGATATAATCTCCAGACTTTTCCAAATAAAGATATGCATCTAAAAAGATGGTAGAAAGGGCAGGAGCTTTTCTTTTTCTTCTTCTTTTTTTTTTTTTGAGAGTTTCACTATGTCACCCTAGGTAGAGTATCCTGACATCGTAGTTCACAGCAACCTCAATCTCTTGGGCTCAAACCATCCGCTTGCCTCATCCTCCCAAGTAGCTGGGAATATAGGTGCCCACCACAATGCCCACCTAGTTTTCTTCTATTTTTAGTAGAGACAGGATCTTGCTCTTGCACAGGCTGGTCTTGGACTCCTGACCTCAAGCAATCCACCCTCCTCAGGTGAGCACTGGAATTATAGGCTTGATATGCCATGCCTGGACAGCTTTGTCTTTTTCATGGGTGTACCTCAAGGACCTAAAACCGTGTGGAGCACATACGAGAAACTTGATCATGAGAGAGTGAATGGCTGAATGAATACACACAACCTTCCTATAGACACAACTATAATGATATAGTGAAGCAACACAACGCATTTCTTTAAAACACAAAAAGTATGATAAAATAACTCTATCTCCAGTTCCAATCTCTGGAAGCAAACCTAAATGCTATGTCCCAGGCAAATGTACTTAAGGTAAGCACAATTTTCCAAAACAGAACTTCTGTAATTAAATGCTCAGGTCTAAAGTTAGAACTGATGGACACAGATATAAATAAATAAATAACAACAACAGAACAAAAATTAATGGGGAGTCTGTTAAAATGCTACCAGGGTTAAACAGAATGCTCAGGGGTACATGATTAGTGACACAGCTAGAAAGAGAACTCAGACCTTCTGAGTCCTTGTGCTTTCATGGAGCATTATGGGATTTAATCTCAGACCTATCTGGATTGAATGATGACTTTACCACAAATAAGTAAAAAGGAGTCAAGCACAGCACTTTGCCAGATTGCTTACCTTTGATTTTTAGCCCTTTCACTTACTAGCTGATTGGCTGTGGGCAAGACATGTAACTCCCAGAGTTTTGTAACTTCATCTGTAAAATGGGAATGATAAAAGAAAGTACCCTGACAAGTTACCGTGAAGATGTAATGAGTTAATGTAACTAAAATGTTCAGTATTGTATCTTACGCCATAAGGGCTCAATAAATAACTAGAGGTGATGTAGTTTACTTCTCAAAACTGTTTGATAATTCAATGAAATAACACATTTAAATCCCATATCTCAGTGCATAGAGTGTAGAATGCTTTACCAATCTTCTCATTATACTATAATAATCTTCCTAAAAATATTTGTATGAAATTTTACATAGGCTTTATATTGGGTGTAGGTAATTCCTTTAAAGTAAACAATAGAAAGGAAATCATTGATTTGAAAGGACTCTATGAAATAAAGAGTGAAGCATGAAAACTGGACATGGGTTTTCTAATAAGCATGGATATAAACTTAAAAAAGAAAAAGAAAAGTAACAAAGGGGGGAGGAGAAAGAGAGGGAAGATTAGGTGGGCTGCTTGTTAAAATGGGTCTTTTTATTCCATATATTTATTGTTATCTTTAAAGAATTTTATTTAATAGAGATTCTGTTGTATTTTCAGTATAATATCTGTAAATGGCCCCAAACGAAGTCTTTTTAACACTGTACTTTATTGATGATACAAGCCTATAAATTTCAATTATTAAATAATAAGAATACCAATGAAGAATGAAACTAAAAATTCTTTCCATCCATAACTTGAGCATTTATTTAAAATCTTGTCCAGAAACAAACACACCAATTATCTATGGCGAAGGAGGAGAGGGTGAGATTGAAAAAACTTTATTGGGCTTCTGACTTTATTATTTGGGGACAATTAGAAGCACAGATTTGCTTCTTAACTTCAAAAACATCAAATAGTACAGATACATTAAGGTTACTTAAGTTAAAGGGGTAAGTTTCCAGTTATTCATTCTTCTTTTAATAGGGAATATATGGAGTATTAGCAGTCGGATGAATAGTAACAAATTAAATTCATCAATGTTATTGAATCCTGGTTGTAGGTCCAGCATTGTGCTTTGTAAACATATCAAGATAAGAAGACAATAAAATTGCTGGTCTCAAGGACCTTAAGAAGGGTCCTTGTAAGAAATAAAGATATGTGTAAAAAATAAATATGTATTACCATTAAAATAAATTATTTTAGTTAGGAGACTTTATTTTACTCATCACTAAACAGAGATTTAAAAAGAATGCAGAGCAGAAAGGGGAATTATTGATTTACATAACTAAAATACCTAGACACAATGTTGACATTAGCTGGATTGATCTGGTAGCACTAAGAAGTAGGCAAATGTCTTTTTTATTGTATCATTCTTATTGTCCAGAGCTACTTAGGTTCTACCCAAAAGCTATTTTGAGATCAAAATATGGACTAAGAACCTGCACGTCTCCCATCATGCTTATCCAACATCGACTGTAAATATAAATTATCTCACAAAGCAGTCACCGAGGCCTACTGTTTACTCTCTTACTGTCCCTTAACTAGTAACTATGGTCACCGAGGCCTACTGTTTACTCTCTTACTGTCTCTGAACTAGTAACTATGGTCACCGAGGCCTGCTGTTTACTCTCTTACTGTCCCTGAACTATGGAGGGAAGAGATGTGGCAGCAGGTCGGGGTGATGGCATATAAATCTCAGGAAGGCCACTGACTAACACTCACTACAGACTCTGAGTTTAATTGACATTGGTAGCAATAGTCTTCTCAAAATTGGTAGGAATGACAAAGTTATAAGAAACTGCTTTTTGAATAGTCATTTCAAGAATGAGCCAGATCTTATACTATCATTATCAACAAAAGGCTGGCAATAACTCAAAGCAAATAAGAAGTTTGTAGATCTTTGAAATTTCTTTCAATACCCTTGCAACATTTCCCAACATATGTGCTAAGGAAAGTTAGACCTGCAAAATGCTAAAAGATCAAAGAGTTACTGGTTCAAATGCATTAGAACCACTGAGTTCTGTATTTTCATTCTGGGATTTGTATTTGAAATTAGCCTATTAAAGGCTTTGAGAACTCTTTATGGTAAAGAAATGGGCCTAAATCACCATTTCTAAACTTATTTGAGCACATAATCTGTTTGAAGAGTATTTCTAATCCTCCATAGAATGAGCTTTCTAGGTACTCACTGAGCTCTATACTGTCCCTCTCTTAAATTATCTACAGGAAAAATTACTCTGAAGACACTGCTGGAATACTAAAAACTGATAGATAGTAATTATTGAGTATCTACTATGTTCCAGACCTGTGATTTTTCATTTAACATTTATAAGTTTTGTGTATTAATATTATTGCTATCATTTTATATGTTATAAAGTCTTAGAAATATTGGCTTAATGAAGATCACCACAAAATTGTGCAATATGATTAGGATTTGAATCTAGCTCTTAATGATGAGGTATCATTTGTTTGTCCACTATAGAATACTGATTTGTTATTAAAATAAGACATAATGCCAAGGAAAAATCTTTTTCTGCTACTTTGATCAAAAAAAAATCCAAACAATTTTGCATCGTATTCCTTAATTCTTCTTTTCCCCTCAATAAGTTTAGTTTTTCCTTTTCAGTTTAAATTGCAATGCTTTCAAGTCACAGGCCTGTACATGTCATGTTTAATTTACTGAATGAATATATGATCATTTACACTTTCATAAACTGTACTTTTGTTTGATGAGGCTTGAATGTTTGAGTTGATTCATATGAGCTACAATTTTCTTAAAACAAAAACACGCAACCTCAGTGTCATTACAAAGGAACAAAAGTTGCATATTTTTCAGACAGGGATTGCCAAATTCATGGATCTTTCCACTTTTGCTTTGTTATTGGGTATGGACTCTGAGAAGGTCTTGGTGAAGCTGGGTTGAGGGTAGAAAGCAGAAGTACGATACTTGCATAAGATGTGCAGCCTCAGAATAAATTTAAAGGCCTCCTTTTTTTACCTCCATTTTAATTTTTTTTCCTTCTTCCTATTCTGCTTTAGCATTTTGCTGTGTTCCTTTTGGGACTGATTTTTTTTTTTCTTTTTTAATCAACATGATTACTCTGAAGTAGACTGAATTGCCTTATCAACTGCTTAGAGGGTATGTGCTGGAATGAAAATTATGCCACACACATCATTATTTCATTAATACGAGCACACTGTTATTAAAGAGAAGAGTTCATAGCATATCTATGTAAATATGTATATACAACGAGATGGGGGAGAGAGGGAAAAGAGAGTTTTCAGCACACTGGAAACTGATTCTGCTGGGTCCTGCATTTGAGGATGTGGTCTTCCTAGGGCTCAACCTGTTCCGAGAATGGAGAGAACTGGATATTTGCAAAAATGGTCTTAAATAGAAATGAGTAGATTCTTTGGGTGAAGTATGAGTAAGCATAGCAATGAATTTTTTATTTTCAAAATTCTAACAGGATCTAAACTGTCCCAAGAGTACCTCTTAGGGCAATGGGGCATATTGGAAAGCAGACAAGAGAAAAGCCAGGCTAAGAAGTGCTATGTTGGGGTGTACACGGATCTCCCTTCTAGTATATCATACTTGAAATCACTGTTGTCTTCTGTTTGTTTGTGGTTTGTGGGAAGCCGCGGGGGACTCCCCCTGCTTTTGCTCCTGCTATGGCCAAGGTTTGACCTTCGCTGAGAAGAAACTGGCAGAAGCCAAAACAGGGAGTAAAAAGTCCAGATGCTCAGAACTAGAGATAAACAGCATGGCAGTTTTAAGGTAAACAGCACAGCAGTTCCCAAGGAGTAAGAGAATGCCAAA
>CAUYRH010083510.1:0-16307 GCA_963574655.1 Perodicticus potto | reverse complement strand
TTATGGTTAGCTGTACGTGCGCATGTGCGCATATGTGGGTGTGTTGCTTAAAAACAAAGGAACTTCCCATACAATCGGAGATATTTTTATCCACCTGATTAATGTAACATTCATGATATTTTCTCATTTACTATGTGAAAACAATTTTGATCCGTATTTAGAAGATTTCTCCTGACCCGCACACTGTACTCCAAGCCTGAATCATTGTACACAGTTATGACTCAATAAAAAATAATTAAAAAAATTAAAAAAAAAAAAAAAAACAAAGGAACTTTATCTTGTACCCTCACAGGGAAGGATGTTGAAGGTGGCCGTATTTTCTGAGATACTATCAGGGTTTGGACACAAAGGAATGAGGCCCAGGTACCAACTGGACAGCCTAGGTTTAGTTTAAATATACAAATATACACACCAATATATTACAAAATTACATATGGGTTTTGTTTGTTTAAAGGAATGCATTTTCTTACTTTTAAAGATACCTAATAATGTGAATGAAGTGACACAATACTGCGTGCTGGAGTGACTGAGGCAGGCAGAACTGGGATTCGTTCGCCACTTTTTGGTTCAAAAAAAGATATTTCCAGATATTGATAATGGTACTAATAGTTTGCCCCACTCGCTGTTTATTGTGTTGCAGGACCTTTTCTAGGTGCACAGCTGACTCCAGCCCTGATGACAGTGTGCTGAGAAGTATACAGTTATATCTCCATGGTATAGATGTGAAAACTGAGGCACAGTGAGGTGAGGTATTTGTCCAAGGTCCTGATAGTGGTGGGGGCAAGGTTCAAACTCAGGCGGACTGGCTCCAGAGGTCATGCTCTGAAGCTTTATTGCCTCAAATTTGTGTTTTAATTACAACAGTAGCAACATTCAAGCACTTCATCTTATTTTCTATAATATTTTTACTCCACTAATTCACCTAGCAAATCTTTTCTTTATAGATTGTGAAAATGCCACACCAAGACACCGCTCTATTTATTAAAAGTTAAGATTAGCAGCGCATTTACAAACTGCAGGATAGGACTGTTTTTTACTGACGGTGGCATATATTCTGAGTTATATACGTAAGTTATGCTTATGTATATCTCTAAAAATATTGCTAAAATAGCAAAAAAATAAAAGCTAAAGCCTCATGCATACACAAAAGTCCTTAGCGACATTGGGTAATTCACAGAGATGTCTAATCCTCTTAGGGAATGGATTATTTTCTTCCAGTCTTTGTACACACTGATGTTTGGAGTGGTGTGCCCTCGTTAACCCTTCCATTAGACAGTGGTCAACAATTATGCTTCTGCTATGCTTCTGTTCTCCCTCAGGAAGACACAGATGATGGATTCAGCAGAAGGCTGGACCTCACTGTTTCAGCAAGTAGCCTGACTGCTGTGCACACCGGGAGAACTTTCATGATACATACAGGTAGCACAATGGAAATCACAGTTTGGAAATCCAATTTATCTTGCTGTGAATAGAATTGCCTGCAATACAGACGACAATTAGTTTCGTTCCATAACACCGTTATAGTAATGTGACATTGAAACACTACCTGTGCACTACTAAAGCATTCATCTACTGCGAGTTCATGCCATTGAAGGAAAAAATGTTAATTCCACTTAAGTGAAAAAACATAAAAGGGTTTTTTACAAAGAGCAGGCACAAGGTCAGGGTACGACTGCTGAGGTAATGAAGTGAAGGCTTCCCTGAAACTTTTAGTTGCTTATGCATTCTAGTAAAGCTGCAAAATTCTGCTGATTCTTGTTTCTCCAAACCACTGGGGTTGCAGCTCAGTCACATTGCAGATTAAGTGGAGAGCGATTTTCCAGGCTTTAATGCTTCCTGTGCAGCTGCCGCGGGACCTGCCGCTGATGCTCTGGGCCGGCCTGGGTTTTCCTCTTCGGCGCCAGCATCCTTCTTCTCCCAACACCACTGGTCCAGTCGGTTCACTACGCACACTGCTGTATGGCAAAGCCCTGAAATGCATTTTCGGGTACAGTGTGAGAATAAAAAGGCTGTTGCTTGTTTCAGTTCTACAAGTTGAAAGCACTGAGATGTGGACAGTGTTTTTCCATCCATCTGTAGTTAACTACACATTGTAAGAAAACGCTGTAGTTTAATAAGATTGGACTTAGACATCTACGACTCAGCTGTGCACGTCCTGGTACATGGTGCAGGACACTGTTTGGGGACAGTGGGACAGCTTACAGTTCAGCTGTGCATTGTTCACATACAAGGTACAAGACACTGTTCTGGAGAGTGTGATATGGTGGAAAGACCATCCAGCGTGGGGTGGGACAGACTGGGGTAGGAATTCAAGCCCCACCATTTACCACCTGCCTGGGCCTGTGCAAATACTTAATAGTCGCTACCTGACTTGTATGGCTATCGTGAAGATTATATGTTACCTATATACAGTGCCTGGAGCTTAATAAGTATTAAGTAATAACTCTTAAACTTTTAGGCCTCGTGAAGGTAAATAAAGATGAGACCCGGTTTCCACCTTGAAGGAGCTGCTTCTAGAATGTGAGAGAAAACGCATGCATGAATCTGTGTGCTTCAAGGCAGAAAGGGTGAAGGCCACACAGGAGCGTTGAAGTGCCTTGAGGAGAGGGCCGTGGAGAGAGCCAGTTGGGTGGGACACTGCAACCACCTTCGCTGGCTCCTGTCATCCCCCCTGCAGTCAATTCTTCATTCAACAACTGGTAAGTTCTTTCTCAAATTCAAATTAATCACTCAATCTCATCATTAAATTCTCCCATGGCTTATCATTTCCTCTGGGATGAAGCATTTAATATATGAGCTCCTGCTTAATTCTCCAACTTCTCCTCTCTCCTTCTACCTGTTCATCCCCAAACATACTTCATGGGTGAGCCCTATAAGTCTTCCTTTTTTCCCCAGTTCTCTATTAGGAATCTACAGAGAAACGGGATCTATAGGACTTACATGTATATTATACATTATACATAGGATATATATTATATATTATACTGTGTATGTAATAAGGAATTGGCTCATGTGGTTACTGAGGCCTAGAAGTCCCAAGATCTGCAGTTTGACAAGCCGGAGGGCCCACACAGCTGGTGGTGTAGCTCCAGTCTGAGCCGATAGGGCTCAGACTCAGGAGAGCTAATGGTGTAAGTTCTAGTCTAAGGTAGGAGGAAGGCCAAAGGCCTTCAAGTAGTCTGGCTGTCAAAATTCCCTCCTAATCAGCCCTTTTGTTCTATTTGGGGCTCATTTGATTGGACCAAGTCTACCCACATTAAGGAGGGCAATCTGCTTTACTCAGTTTACTGATTCACATGCTAATTTTAATTTTGTCTACAAACACCCTCACAGTTGCACCTACAATAATGTTTGTTCAAATTTCTGGCCCTATTGTCCAGTTAACACACAATGGTAGCCATCACAAGTCCAAGTACGTGAAACGTTCTCCTTACCTCTGTTCCTCTGCACATGCTGTTCCCTGCCTAGACTACTCTTGGTCTCCTGACTGCTGTCACTCCTTCTGGACTGGGTTAGGTCCCTTCTCTATGGTGACCTCCACACCCCTTATTATGTCATAGCACGCTTCTCTGTGCCCTGTAGTTTCCTATTTACTTGTCTCTGTCACATAGACTGTCAGCTCATAGAGAGTCAAGAACTTGTCTTTATTACTTCCACATTATTTCCTATGTCCAGTGCAGGGCCCAGCATGTTAAATCACTCAATAATTATTTATTAAATGAATAAACAGATTTAGTGAAGCAGGTAGCAGCTGATATGGGTCACAGAGGAAGGAAGATTTCAGAAGATACCTAACACTCAAATTGGGAAAATAGGTAACCCTACAATTTCTAACAATAGGTAATCCCAAAATGTTCACCTTAGAATTAAGACTTCTGACATTTGTATAGTGATTCTGAAAGCCATTGGTCATTTCCTATACCCAAATAGCTGTAGTTATGATAAAGTAGTCCCCCGAGATAAAGGATTTTATTTTTACCACATTGGAAGAACCCTTTAAAAATTTTTTTTATTATGAAAAAGATTGAAACATACAAAGAGGTTGAAAATAGTATATTGAAGCTCCATAAGCTTATCTTGAATAATAATATTATTGTATTTGGAGGTACTTTTGATTAAAGAAGTTTAAAGTATATCCAGGATAATCTGATATCTTTCTTTTGTTTTAAGTAGTTTAATATATTTATACATTTTAAAGAATATAGGTATTTTCTTCACAATAAATATACTGTTACAGAACCTGACGATATATGGATAGTTTTTGATGCAGAGTCTCAGTCTCTGGCCCAGGCTAGAGGGCTGTGGCATCAGCCTAGCTCACAACAACTTCAAACTCTGGGGCTCCAGCCTCCTGAGTAGCCTAGACTACAGAAAAGCGCTGACATGCCTGGCTAATTTTTCTATTTTTAGTAGAGAGGGGGTCTTTCTCTTGCTCAAGCTGATCTCCAACTCCTGAGCTCAGGCAATCCACCTGCCTCAGCCTCCCTGAGTGCTAAGATTACAGGTGGGAGCCACCAAGTCCAACCCTTGTTATGTTAATTTTTCTTTTGATTCCTTTGACTCTGTAATAGTACCTTTGCTCCCCTTTTAAACACATGTCATTGATCTGTTGAAAAGACTGAGTCATTTGTCATCAGTAGTATCTCTCCTTCTGGATTCGTTTAGTTGCTTCCAAATGATAGCATTTAATCTGTTCTTTGCTTTCTATTTCCCATAAATGGGAAGTTAGAACTATAGTCTTGATTAAGCTCAGGCTCAGCATTTTGCTGGTATTCATATTCCATCACATCGGGAGGCACATTTTGTCTTCTGGGTCTAGAGATGCGAGGAGTGATCGTCTGACCCTTCTGGAGTAAAGTTGCACTTCCTGCCTAAAGACCAGCAAATAATCAATGGGGTATCATTTCTGGCATTCTGTGAATGTCCAGTTGCTGTTGTCCTTTCTCCTAACTGTTTTAACAATTTTTGGTGGTTGCCTGAACGATTATTCTGTCATGGGGTGCAAGGTGGTGATTTTTCTAATGCTGTAATTCCTGCTGATTTATTAGTTGGAATTCCTCTGTAAAGGGAGCTTTCCCTCCCTCAGCTACAGATGTTTAGTGTTCTGAAATACAGTTTTGTTTTTAAGAAAGGTAAGAAGAATTCTGAATTTATTCTCTTTTGTCTTTTAAAAATAATTCCAATGCGGGTTTTTATACAGTATATTCAGTGTATCATTATTCTTTTTGATGCCTAAATTGTGTCAGCTCTGGCCAGTGGGAGCTCACTTAAGTTGGTTTCTGAGACCTTTTGAAGAGTTTCATTAAACTTTGATGACTTCCTTGCTTTCTGGAGCAATGAAATGTTATAAGCTTATTTTGTGTTTTTCCTGCTCTAGACCGGGAATCAAAACCAGCTTTTCCTCTAAGGAGTCCTGATTCCTTTCAGTGGTATATAATATTTAAATCCCAAATCTGGTCAGTAGGGATACTCATTATTGGGTGGTTATTGTTTCCAAGCCTCTTTGGTAGACAAGAGGTAGGAAATGAGTATTAGAAAAAAGCCATGAGTTTGGCTGAAATTTCCAATTCAAATTTAATAGGGTTTTTATTGAACTTAAAAAATTATACATTTGCCTCTTTCTTTTTCAGTGAAAGTCTTTTTTTTTGAGACAGAGCCTCAAGCTGTCACCCTGGATAGAGTGCTGTGGCATCACAACTCACAGCAACCTCCAATTCCTGGGCTCAAGCGAGTCTCTTGCCTCCGCCTCCCAAGTAGCTGGGACTACAGGTGCTGGCCACAATAGTTGGCCATTTTTTGGTTGCAGCCGTCATTGTTGTTTGGCGGGCCCCGGCTGGATTCAAACCCAACCAGCTCAGGTGTACATGGCTGGCGCCTTAGCCCGTTGAGCCATAGGCGCCGAGCTTTTTAATTTTTTTTATTTTTTTGAGACAGAGCCTCAAACTGTCACCCTGGATAGAGTGCCGTGGCATCACAGCTCACAGCAACCTCCAATTCCTGGGCTCAAGCGAGTCTCTTGCCTCCGCCTCCCAAGTAGCTGGGACTACAGGTGCTGGCCACAGTTTTCGGCCATTTTTTGGTTGCAGCCATCATTGTTGTTTGGTGGGCCTGGGCTGGATTCGAACCCACCAGCTCAGGTGTACGTGGCTGGCACCTTAGCCCGTTGAGCCACAGGCGCCGCGCCTTCAGTGAAAGTCTTAATTCCTAATAACAACATATTTTTCTAGCTTGTTCCTCACATATACAACAATGTAAATAGTTAAAAATAACAACACCAATATTGTTACTAACAGTTAGACTACTGAATAAGTTCAAAGATTTTTCATTTTAGAATATATCTCATTAAATAAGTATAACCCAAATACTGTGTTTTAAAGTCATTTGAGTTATTTCTTTTCTCCGTGTAGTAAATTATTTTCACCAATGATATACACTACCAATAATAAGTCCTAATTACACTTAGAAGAGCAAGGTCTTTGTTCTAAGAGACTTAGGTCCAAAGGGGGAGGGACACTAGAGATTAGAATTGTGTTCTAAATTAATTAGTTGGAACATGCAAAAAGAGAGAGAAATGTGTTATGTAAATATGTGGTCACAATGGATTCTATGTTGAAGAAAAATTCAGGGAGTGTGGAATAGCAGTTGCAGAATTTTGTTTTAGCAAAGTCTGCTATTGGGACTCCTGGTTAATATAAGGCTTCTTTAAATTTCTTTCTTTTTATTTTGGAGACCAGGTCCCACTCTGTCATCCTGGCTAGAGTGTAGTGGAATCATCATAGCTCACTGAAACCTCAAAGTCCTGGGATCAAGTGATCCTCCTTCTCTTACTTCCCAAGTAGCTGAGACTATGGGTGCTTGCCACCTTCCTGGGCATCTTTTCTATTTTTAGTAGAGATAGAGTCTTACTTTTGCTCAGGCTGGTCTCGAACTCCTGATCTCAAGTAATCCTCCTACTTTGGCGTAGAGTGCTAGGTTTATAGGCGTGAGCCACCACTCCTGGACTGTGAATTTCTTTTTTCTTTTCTTTTTTTTGAGACAGTCTCAAGCTGTTGCCCTGGGTAGAGTGCCTTGGTGTCATAGCTCACGGCAACCTTCAACTCTGGGGCTCGAGTGATCCTCTTGCCTCAGTTTTTCTATTTTAGTAGAGACAGGGTCTTGATTTTGCTCAGGCTGGTCTCGAACTCGTGAGCTCAGGCAATCCACCTGCCTCGGTCTTCCAGAGTGCTAGGATTACAGGCATGAGCCACTGCCCCTGCCCCAAGTGAATTTCTTAATATGATCCCTTAACAACCTACGGACAATACATATTTCTTAACGTCTACTTGGTTTTCAGGTCATTTCTGGCATATGTGTATAGGGAGCAGAGGGTTAGGAATGAGTTTAGGTTGGAACCAAAGGACGTTGCCTTCCGCTATTGCTGAAAATGAGGATGAAGAAGAAGCTTGGTGATTCAATTGCTTCAGTAGTATTTGGGCATAGTTGGGGTAGGAGGAGTGAAAGTAAGATTCATGAAAAGGAGATGGAAAGAGGGACATAGAAAGATAAAAGTGTGAGGAATTCTGATTAATCTCAACAGTTCTCAGAATGCAAATAACCTTCACATGATTTCTTTAGAATGCACTGGAAGATGTGTATTATCAACACTGTTTCAGTAAAAACTTTTAGCCCCTTTTCAGATCTTGTAGAATGTAGATCAGATGCATTATTGTAGGCTTTTGCTTGTCTGGGTGTATACTTTGGGTTTAGGCTGAAACCCTGTTTCTCACTCAGTGTTTTTGTAGAGAAACACAGTGATTAGACACATCAGTATTATAACCACTTTTGTTTTATTTCCCCTAGTCTGTGACCTTGGGGCTTATCACATTAACAAATCCTCAGTAAAGTTTGTTGAACAATTGAATCACTCAATTACTTTTCAGTCCTTCCTACCCTGAGATGGAATGGGGAACTAGAAATAAATTCACAAAAATTTTACACAGAGAAACAATTTATATAAGGAAATACACTGATTAGAAATGCCACCAATGTTAAAATGAGCACACACACTCTTTGGCAGTAAAGGAAACATCAGGAAAATCTGTGGGTGGTATAACAAGCTTCCAGCACTAGAAGGAGTCTTAGAAATTATCCAAGTCCTCATTTTATAGGTGAGGAACATGATTTCAGTTGGAGTGAGGGTGGAGAACAAACAAAGCTGATGATGTTACCAGAGAAAGCACACAGAGAGTATTTACCATCCTGGATGTCAGTCAACTGGAAATTTTGCTAGCACATTACTCCTAGGGTGATGAGCTCAGTGGGAGCTGAGAGTAGCAATGAGTTGTGCCGAGATCCCCATGGAGGGTGACAGTTAAAAACAATGGACTGAAAAATGTGACACAATTGTGACTTGTGTCTGTCTCCTGGGTGGGGACAGAGTCAGCTGATCCTGGCTTTTCCTAATTCCTTCCTCCGGGTGAACAGTCCACCCTTACATCATATCCAAAGTCCAACCAATGACAAAAAGTAGGAACAGACTTCCATGTTCATCGAACCCATGTAATTTTAGAATCGTGGGAGAAGTCATTTCAGGACACTTCCTGAGATGAGAATGAAGACTATAATAACGCATCTCAGAAAACAAATGAGAAAACTCAGCAGATCCAAATAAGCATGTTGAAACTGAGGGTCAGGTATCAGAGTAGTCTCTGAAGAGATGGGACATTTCTGAAGCGATGGCATGAGACTCTTGAGCTGTCTGGGAGAGAGTCAGTCTTCCATCCTACTGAGAGGCTAGATAGAATGATTGGCTCTGTTTCCAATTTCCTTCATTTTCATTATCTGTGTTTGGAGTGGACAGTCACAACTTAATGATTTGGGTTGGAGTGAGGGTGGAGAACAAAGCTGATGATGTCCCCAGAGAAAGCACACAGAGAGTATTTACCTGGACATCAGTCAACTGGAAAGTTTGCTCCCACATCACTCCTAGGGTGATGAGCTCAGTGGGAGCTGAGAGTAGCAATGAGTTGTGCCGAGCTCCCCATGCAGGGTGACAGTTTAAAAACAATGGACTGAAAAATGTCATAAATTTGAAAAACCATGAACTGCCTGGTGTCAGGGTTTAGAGATTTGATGGGACTAGTGCCTGGAAAGCTAGAGAAAAGGAGTGTGGAAAGTCAAAGTGGGCCTTGCACTGATTCATTAAAAGCTATCTAGATATAAATGCATATGTATATGTGTGTGTTTGTGTGTATGTATATATCTTATATGTATTTATATTGTTCTCTGTGTTTAAAATGCTCAGGAGCTGAAACATGTTTGGAAATGTTCAGTCAAGCAACGTGTTTCCTTTTGCAATATGCAGTTAGTCTGGGTAGCTCGAGCTGTCTTTCATTTTCTTTTCTCTTTCTCCTTATGTAACTAAAGGTGAAGGGCAAGCAGGTGAGAGGGATTCCCTTATTCTGGTGCTGCTGTGTATGGCCATCTAGGCTTTGCACCTATCCTGTGACACAGATTATAATGTGAATAGCACCTCCAAAGGGCATCCAATGTTGTAGCCAGATGGAAATTTGGAGCTTGAAAGTGTTATCAATTAGCTATTGCTACGTGATCTCCCCAAACTTTGTGGTTTAAAAGAATAACCATTTTTTATATTGTCTACATTAAAGGGTCAGCTGAGTGGTCTCCTCATCTTGACTGGGCTCTGGCATGCATCTCTGTGGTCAGCTGGTGGGTCTAGGATGATCTTGACAGGCTTGTACATTTGTCCTCCATGTATTTTTCACATCCCTCTAGTGGGGTTAGCTAAGGCTTGTTCTCATGCTAGTGGTAGGTAATGTGCAAGTGTTTCTTTAAGACTCAGTTTAATTAGGTGTGCTATTTTCTCATTTGCCAAAGCAAGTCACATGGCCAAGTCCAAAGTCAATGTGTAAAGGTACTAACAAAGTACAGGGATAAAGGAAAGTGTGAAAAACTGGGACTCCTATTGCAACCTTTTGAACACAGGGAGTGAGTTTGCAAACAGAGGCTCAGCAGACTATTTTGAATGGTCTATGGTTTGAATGTCCTCTCTAAAACTCATGTTGAAATTTAGTTGCCATCGTGATGGTATTTAAGAGGTGTTTAGGTCATGAGGGTGGAGCCCTCTTTATTTATCCTCCTGATGAAAGAATGCAGTTTGACCCTCCTTTTGTTTCTGTTTCATGTACACTCTTGCCTTCTTTCCCCATGTGATGCCTTCTGCCATGGGATAGTAGAGAAAGAAGGTCCTCACCAGATGTGGTCCCATGATCTTAGACTTCCCAGCCTCCAGAACCATGAGCCAAATAAACTGCTACTGTTTGTAAACTAACCAGTTTATGGTTATTCTGTTTAGCAGCAGGAAGTGGACTGACACAAATGTCAATAGTGATTATTGTTCATGTCAGTAATATTTTTGTCTGGAGTATTTATTCATTTATTTGTCCATCTAGCACTTAGAAACTACCATGTTCAGGGACTATTATAGAGACTGAGACAAACTTTGTGCTTAAAGTGGTTCCCTGGTGGGAACAGGATTTTCTTTGCCCTCTTCCTCGCCGCATCTTCTGTTTCTTCTTTTGTCATCTCAGATACGAAGGAGATTTCTTGTAAAATGGAATAAAGAGATAGGAAGTTTGTTAGCAAAATTATAAATCAAAGGCTTGCTGTATAAGACAGTTTATGTTAATTTGAGAAAGATTGGAAAGTCTTGACGCTGGCTCACATGGAAACATTGATTTTCTTGGGTGGAGCTGAGACTGGGAAGGAGGGAAGAGAGGTAGAAGAGGGCCAAGCAGATCAGATCAGGGGTAGGAGAGGAGGAGGAAGAAAAGGTGGAGGGAGGAGATTTAGATGCTTGTCTGAGGTGGACAGAAATGAATTGAAGGGTGACAATGTAGGACAGCAAAGATGTTTTTCATCTTCCTCTGGGTTCCCCATGTGTGCATAATTGGCTTCTGCTTTTTTGTAACGGTCTGTCCTAATGTTGTCCCCCAGACAGTGTTACGAGTGACTACTGAAGAGCGATCATTTAACCTGCTTTGTTCTTCCTCTCCCTGCCCCTCACCCCTCCCCAATCCTTCCTACCACTGGTTGCTAGGTGATTGGTTTTCATGGCTGTTGCCGTTGTGAGGCTACTGGTTTTCAAGATTGCTGAAGAGTAAGGGAGAAAGAGCTGAAACATAGGTACATTAAAACACTACAAAGCTCCCTGTTCTTATAGAGATTCAGCCACTTTTCTTGAATAAATGCTCCTTGCATTATGCAGTACCTAAATAGTTGATTTTGACAATTTATTGGTACATCTGTGTTGTGATAAAGGACTATCTGAGGCTGGGAAATTTATAAGGAGAAGAGGTTTATTTGGCTCATGGTTCTGTAGGCTGTGCAAGAACCATGGCACTGGCAACACAGTTGCCTTGTGAGAAAGGGAGCAAAGTCAAGGAGGGAAAGTCAGTCTGTTTTTAGCAATGAGATATTATTAGAACTAATAGGGTGTGAACTCACTCAACACAAAAATTTCTATTTTTACAGTGCTACCAACCTGTAGCATCATTACTGTAATGATGGCACCAAATACCATCCTCCAGGCCCCACCTGTAACATTGGGACTAAATTTCAAAATGAGATTTAGAGGAAATAAATATCCAAACTATATCAGACATTTTTTACTCATATTCTTATTGCTTTTAAGGGAAGAACAGAGTTTTGGAGGTCTTTACTTCATCATTCTAAAACATAAGAGTTGCTGTATGGAATACTTTGACTTTTAGTTTTCATATAACAAAACCCTGTTATATATACATATAATAATGAATTTCTAAGCCCTTCTCTAACCATAGCAGCTTCTTTCTGTACTGTATCACACAGATCACTTACTACATCATTGCTCTTGATGCTTGTGTTCAAACATAACCCTCAGAGATTTCTGTTCAGAAATGGGGTGGGAGGGAGGCTCAAGATCTGCACATTAAACAAGTTCTAGGGAATTGGGGTGTTAGTGACTCATGTACAAATTTAAGAAACACCTAAATGATGTTCATAGGACTGACAGTATACCAACTCATGTTACATATGAAGATCTGACAATTAAGCTTCCAAAGTCACCACTGTGTACTTGTGTTGGTAGCACTGGACAAACAACTTCGGTTCAAACCTTGGTATATCAGTGTCTCACAGCTGTGTTTTTGTCATATGACATGGTGTCTTGCTGAGTAGTGTGCACTATTGTTGAGTGTTTTTGTGTGCCATTGTGAGGATTTTGGAGCTTGAATTAGAGCAATAAACAAATGTTCGTGAATTTCTTGTTAAACTTGGCAAGAATGGAAGTGAAATCAGGGACACGAAGGGCCAGGCATGGTGGCTCATGCCTGTAATCCCAGTAACTCTGGGTGGCCGAGGCAGGTGGATTGTCTGAGCTCACAGGTTTGAGACCAACCTGAGCCAGAGCAAGACTTGTCTCTAAAAATAGGCAGGTGTTGTGGTGGGTGCCTATAGTCCAGATACTTGGGAGGTCTCAAGAGAATTGCTTGAGCCCAAGAGTTTGAGGTTGCTGTGAGCTATGAGCCATGGCACTCTACCAAGGATGACAAAGTGAGACTCTGTCTCAAAAAAAAAAAAAAAGAAAGAAAGAAAGAAAGTAATCAGGGACATGTTAGTCCAAGATTGTGGAGATAATGCTATTAAGAAAATGGTAGTGTACAATGGATTAAATATTTTTCTGAGGGGAGAGAAAGCATCACTGATGAAGAGAGGTCAAAGTGGCTAGTAATGAGCAAAACTAACAAAAACATTGCAAAAAAATTTGTTGAATCGTGTATTACAGACATTGGCTGACTGTGAGAAGCATCACAGACCAAGTAATCTTTGATAGAGAAAAAGGAAAATCTGAAAATCTTGGCATGAGACAGGTGTGGCTCTCGCATCATGAGAATGCACCAGCTCACATGGCACTGTCTGTGAGGGAGCTTTTAGCCAATAAACAAGTAACTGTATTGAAACACTCTCCCTATTCACCTGATCTGGTCCCCAGTTACATTTTTCTTTACCTGAAGATAAAGGAAATATTGAAAGAAAGACATTTTGATGATATTAAGGACATCAAGGGTTATATGACAACAGCTCTGATGGCCATTCCAAAAAAAGAGTTCCAAGATTGCTTTGAAGGGTGCGCGAGGCACTGGTGTTGGTGCATTGCTTCCCAAGGGGAGAACTTCAAAGGTGACCTTAGTGATGTTCAGCAGTGAGATCTGTAGCACCTTATAAGGATGAGTTTAGGAACTTAACTGTCATTCCTTATATATCTCTGTAGTTATTATTATAATGATTGTTGCATGTTCCTATATTCCCCAGTAGAATAAAAGGGGAATTCAGAGGGTTTTGTGTACCTTCTGAATCCCCCAAGGGCTTCAATCTTATGGTCAGCCCTATAACTATTTGCTGAATGAATCAGTCAATAAAAACATTGTTTTCATGGGCAAATAAGTTCTCAATTACAAACTGCTGATTAAATAAGAAAAACTTTTAGAATTTAGAAACTCTTTGGTAAATTGAAAATTGCCAGCAAGTAACTGGCTGCTCATTTTGTAGAGGTCTGAACTTAGAAACATCACCTCAATTGTTTTCACAGATTGTTTTCTTGAAAAGTGCTAAGTAGTCAATCTCTAGCGAAATGTGTAAATGAAACTTTCATCTTGGATGCTTTGAGAGAAAGAGTGGAAAACATTGAGTACAAAGAGATTGATGTACTGCAAGACATTCATTTCTTCTTCTTTAAGGATGACAGTTCTAGGTGAATGGATGTCAGTAGTTTTCAGTCATACCTATCTCCCTGTTTCTTTGTATGTTTAGCAATTTTGCATTATGTCCTGGACACTGTAAATCGTATGTGATGAGAGACTCTGGTTTCCTATACATTCTACACTTGGCATAACACACCAAGATGAGAAATAGGTTATTCATTTGTCTCCAAGATCCAAAGAGGCCCACAAGGTGGTGTGCCTCTTACCTGGTGGGAGGAGAGGCCAGATCCAACAACTTATCCTCCAATTTACAAGGGGCATCTCTGAATGCTCCACATCACGCTAGACTCCCAGAAATTTTATTGATGTAGAAGGTCCCTGAATCTGAGTTATATTTATTTCCCATCAATGTAATGAACCAGCCTGATATCTTGCAGAAAGGAAAGGTGATCAAGACCCCTGTGATCTGAATTATGACACAGGGCTAGAGAGTTGATATATTCCTGAGTTAGGGTAGTGAAGGTAGATTGCTGGTCTGGCCAGTCAAGAGCAAAACTGCTTCCAGTGGGCCTTGTGGACATGGATGAAGAAAAGTCTTTTTCTAGATCAATGGGTGCGTCTCAGGTACCAGGGGAGATGCTAATTTGCTCAAGCCATGAAATTGTATCTGGTACAGCAGCTGCAGTTAATAGTCACCCCTGGTCAAGCTGACCATCATCCACTGTCCAGGATTCATCTGTCTCCTTCACGGACCACACAGGGGAGTTGAGTGAGGATGTGGAAGGACTCACAAGCATCCTTCAAGCCCTCGATGGTGGTGCTGGCCTCCGCAATGCAAAGGAATGCAGTATCACTTTTTATTTACTATTTTCTATAGACAGAGGCAGTTGTAATGATGTCTACTTGGCTTTCTTTGCCATCATAGCACTTGCTCTCCAGTCCAGGAAATCGATGTGGAGATTTTGCCAGTGGCTAAGTGCACTGTGTCTATTTCCATTATACATTGTGGAGCTGGGGAAATAACCACAGGATGCGTTCAGGGTCCCATTGGAGCTACTGTGAGATGGAGCTGAACTAAAACTCCATCAATAACCTGACCCCCTAAACTCCTTCTTTGAGTGACAGGGCACAGTGACATTTTGGGTCTTCTGAAATTAGTGTTAACCCAGAGCCAGTGTGTGGAATTCCCAAAAGGTCTGATTATTTCTTTTTACCTGATGCACAGCTACCCATAGGTCCCGTTAGGGAATGCTGGGAGACAGATTAACAGGATGAAGTTTGGTAGTGTTCCAGAGTTCTTTCTCAAGCGGCCCTTGCCTCCTTATCATCTGAAGGCCTCTGGGTCTGTAAACTGGGTCAGGTCTGGTAACTGACTGAGAGGCCTGGACACTCGGTTTTTATGATTTGAGTTAGATGTCACGTGGCCTAAACTTTCCTGCCTATGAGGATGAAATGAGAATTTAGTAGGCTTCTTATTTCACTTCCAGGAACACTATGATCAACTAGCCAAAGCTGCAGGTCTGCACGGGTCAGACCATTCTGAGTGCTGCTGTCTCTGCCACCCATATGGTAGCCATACACGCCTTGTCCATCCTGCCTTGGCCTGTGGCCCCTGCCACCTTGATATCCAATTATTCTTGTTGCATTTATGTTTCCCCAATCAGTGACTGCAGTTCCCACTGTAAGGTCTGGCCTGCAGAGAGGAGCAAGTGTAGAGCTCTTCAAGGATGCTGGGGTCCCTCACAACTTTATTTCTCAAAGTAGAAGGGAAAGATGTGTCTTCTGGCCCTTCCCCGTGTGGCTGAGTAGATCTTAAATGACAGTTCTACTCTAACGTCACAGTCCCTAAGCCTATGAATCCCTCCTTCTGCCTCAAACCAAGACATGTTCAGCGATCCTGTTTCTCTCACTGTGGACCATCTTTGATCCATGTTTCAGCCAACTCACCAACCAAGCTGTTAGAGACCTTGTCAACACCCAGAGCTGCAACACGAAATGCCGTCTCCACTTAGTGGGATCATAAATCTGGCCTGATCCAACCTGTGAAAGTTGTCAGAATCGAAATGGAGTCACTTGTGTTAAATGGAAGGCCAGGAAGACAAGGGTTCCTGTGCATAAATGCCTGATATCTAAAACCATCATAAAACCCACAGACTTGCACAGAGGCCATCATGGCCTTACACAAAAGTACATCTGTGAGGACATCTGCCAAGCACTGCCTGTCCAACCTTGGACAGGCATCACCCTTGTTATTGATCTTTATAGCCAAGGATAATTATCTCAGAATGAGTATGGAATGCTCCTCATTTTTTTCTTTAAAAACCTTTGTCTTCCTTTATGTCCCTGAACACATAGTTTATGAGACGTGTGTATTTCCACTGTAATGCCCTATCCCTGAATAAATATCATTTTCTTTTAGAAATTCTCTTTTTTTTTAATTTTTAAATTATTTTTTATTGAGTCATAGCTGTGTACAATAATTCAGTCATGGAATACAGTGTGCAGGCTTCACATACAATCGGAGATATTTTTATCAACCTGATTAATATAACATTCATGATATTTTCT
>CAUYRH010083509.1:0-33743 GCA_963574655.1 Perodicticus potto | reverse complement strand
GCAATAAAGATGGTTCCAGTCCATGAACCCCTGTATCACTCTCCCTCTGGAGAAACCCTAACTGCCCCCTTCTATCATCGCCCGACCCAGCAGGAAGCAGTTAGATCGAGTCTTCACCCCTTTTCCCTAACAGCAGTTGGGGTTTCTACTCAGAGAGGGAGAATTGATGCAGGACATCTGGTACCCTAGCCAGCTCAGCAGAGCCGGCGGACCTGCCGCCTCCTCCTTGGTGGTGTTGGTGCTGCGGCAGCCAGCTGAAGAGCCAGTGGGCTGGATGACAGCAAGGAGGGGGACCTACAACGCCCACCAGAGGCTCTAATAGCCAAAAAGGCTGGACAACTGCTGAGGAGACACCTGTGCCTTGGTGTCTCCTTCACTTTACACTTGGGACTAAATGTGAAACCCCCATTTCCTATGCCTAGGTCAGTTTCTTGTGAAGTTCCTAGGCCTCAATTCCATGGATGGACTGTGTCCATTCATTCATATACTCATTCACCTTGCCCCCGGCGGAAGGGACTGTATTCATTCGTTTCCTGGCCGAGGAACCCATACACCTATATATACCCTGAGGCTAGAGGCCTAGAGGAGGAGACGGGGAAAGACCGGGAGAGGAATGGAGAGAGCTTCTCTCTCCCCACTTGAAATCGCTCCCTCTACCAGGAGCTTTGGCGTTTTCTGCATTCTTTTCTGTAAATCAATTCTGTCTTACCGCGGAGGGGTGGGGTGGGGGGGAAATAATGTAATGAAGAATAACAAAATACATGTATTTAATTGCAAAAAAAAAAAAAAAAAGAAAGTCTACTATGCCCATGGCCTGTGCAAGACGCTGGTAATAAGGACGTTATCAGACACCGTTCTGCTCCTTGAACCAGGGCCACTATTGGCCCATCCTGTCCTTTTGTGTGAATTAGAAAAAGGTGCCCCATCGTCAAGGAAAAAATATTAAACTAGTCAGTATACTAAGTATATATCAATAGCAAATTTGTCATATCAATGGATTATTGATGACCAATGAATATTACTAATTAAATATTTATATAGCATTATAATGAAATATTTGTTGATTTGAACCTGGAATTCAGTAGTATCCTGGTACAATAAAAAATATCAAATGACTGAGTCAAAAGATGAAACTTAAACAGTACACTAACACCAAGGTGAGATTTAAAAAAATATTTTAAGGAATTGACCAATCACCCATCAGATACAAAAGCAGATCTCTGTTTAGAAACACAGGCTATGTTAGATATGTTTAGATCAGCAAGGTCTTTTGATTATCAGAGGGAGCAATACATATTGGCTTGTTAAAATAAGACACGAGGCTGCCATCTGCTAGAAATTTCTCATCATAAATATAAAATCACCCAAATATAAAATCATCTGATGTTTGTTTATTGAACCAGAATATTTCTCAATTACTAGTTTAAATCAACAAACACTTATATGATGACAATATGTAATTGTCATGCATTAACTCATATGTGTTATCACAAATAGTCCATTTGTTATAGAGTTAAAGATGCAATTATAAAAATATTCCAAATGCAAAAGATGCCTACCTGTGAACAGCATCATGGCACTCTTGTGCATGACTTAAAAAGCCACACCTCGTGGCCTTGGAAGCCCAGTCTGGGGGAAGTAGACATAGCTGATGAGTCCAATGTAGGCTGGTGAGAAGGGCGTCCAAAATGTGGTGGGTGACAAGATCAGGTCAGCCTGGGGGCATTGAGAAAGGATAGTATGAAAGGCTCCCAGGCAAGTAAGGCACATAGTCTTTTGACATATTTGGGCTATTACATAGCCTTTAATCCTTCTTTCTGGGGTCCTGCTACTTTCTGGATAAATGAGCAAGCAGTGTTCCAGATTGGGGAGGTGTTAGAGACCAGCCCCAAACTATGCTGTGAGTTCCCTCCCAGCTTCTGACCATACAAAGGTGACAGAAGAAAGGAGATATTTTTTCTACTTAGCTAGTCTGGAGCAATTCTTTCTCTTTTTAAAGAGGTTTAAACATTCTGCATTCCCTAATTCCCCCAAAGCACTCACTATCCCTGAGAGGGCAGCCCCACCCAGGCCAGCCTTGCCTGCCCAGTGCGGGGGAAGGGTGAAGTTCCAGCAAAATAGCCTCTTCAGTCTTAAAGGGGCCAGGCTTCTAGGCAGTGCATTTTGCACCAGGTTTTGGGTTTCTCTGATTCACTTCTCTTCTGTCTCTGTTCCCTTTTGTCCATCATCTGCAAACATTTTCTTAATTCAATTCCTATCCTACTTACAACAAACAATTGAATATTGGTTTTAAACTTATTAAATCATTATTTCTAGCAATGCAAGCACGTAAAGCTATGACTCTCCCTTTAAGTACCCACATGTACCTCTGCAGGGAGGTGTTTCGATTTTTAGATAGGCTGCGCTGGTCTTTCCACCTTTTCACACCTTCCGTCTTCAGTCTTGATGGAAACCTCACTTTCTCCAAGAGACTTCTCTGTTCTTTCTTTCTCTAACTGAGTTAACTGCTCATTCTTTGTCCTCCCCTAACCCACATCAGAGGAGCATGAATCAGCTTTTGTTCTGTTTTGTTTTGTTTTTTGCAGGCAGAGTCTTGCTCTGTTGTCCAGGCAGGAGCACAGTGGCCCAACCATAGCTTACTGTAACCTTGAACTCCTGGGCTCAGTCCCCCTTCCTCGGCCTCCTGGAATGCTTGGGAATACAGGCATGAGCCGCTGCACCAGCCAACTTTGTTGATATTACTTGTTTGATTTTCTTTCTTTCTCATCAGATTTTAAATTCAACTAGTGTGAGGACCATATCTATCTTGATTGTTGTTATTTTTCACTGGATCCTGGTACTCTAGTGTACAATGCCTGACATACTATATAATCAGATTTTGATAACTTATTGGCTGAAGTATTTTTTTCATTCATCCCTCAAACATTTCCTGACCATACCTTACTTTGTGCCACGGTCACTCTTGAACACTCGAACAAATAAATGACCCCATGTTGAGTCCCTCCCTTCAGGAGACTCCCTCTTCACTTATCACAAGCCAGTGTAGGAAATGCAGTGTTCAAGGGAAGGAGGAAGAGTGGGGGGCAGCTAGCTTAGAGAGGGGTGAGCCTCTGAGCTGAGTCTGGAGGATGAGGTATGAACGAACTTTCGGCGGCAGGGGGCAGGAAAAGATTGCTACATGCTCAGTATACATGAGTATATATCATGACATGGTGGCAAGCTGGAACACAGGGCGTTCAGGGGACTGCAAGCACTTAATTCTGGCTGGAGCCCAGGATGTGGAAGGAGAGTGGTGGGATGGATCTGAGAAGTAAGCAGGGCCAAGCTGCAAGTGGAGAGCCTTGGGCAGCCATTGGAGGGTTTTAAGTAAGGTTGTGTGTGTGCACGCGTGTGAGTGAAAGGCCCTTCTGCTTGTGATGGAGAGTAGTTTTAGGGGTTGGAGTGGTGGACTTTGAGTAGGGAAGGCCTCGCTGAGTGCAGGGAGAATTGCTTGCTGAATCAGTGACCTAGCCAGTTGGGGTGTCCAGTAAGCACTGCAGCGATGCTTTGTGACTGAGTCATTGTGGGGGGGCCAGCAAGGTACGATTCATAAGCCCTTATCACACGATGACAGCAGAATTTTTGCTATCCCTTTACCAAGCCTCCCAGCAACCGTCTGAGGCAAGCAGGGCATAGAGCATTAGGCCCACTTCTCAGATCAGGTACCTGAGGCCTGGACAGACCAAAAGACTTGTCCCCGGTCACACAGCATGAAAGTGGCCAAGCCAGACTCAAACTAGGTCTTTGCTGATGCAAGTCAAGCAACTTCTCCTCTGTCCCATGCTGCTCCTGGGGGCTGGGCCAAGTGGGCAGCTGTGCTGGGGAGAGAATGGCTCGCTGGCATCTCTTCTCTCCAGGCCCCACTGCCCTCATTTTGGACAAGGAGGGGCTAAAAGAAGCATCTCCAGGCTTCCAGCCATGGAGGGCCATCTCTCATGTCCCCTCCGGGCCATGATGCCCGCTTTCCTGAGTCTCCTTCCCAGCAGAGAGAGATGGGGAGCCCAGGGGGAGCTGAAAGCTATCTTCCCCAAAGCGGCAGGGACAGATTTGTGTGCTGTTTGCATTCTCATCACTGGGGTATCATGCTGCTATTTAATAAAATAGCCTTCAATGCTTGAAGGGCCATTAAGTAACCAATGATATATTTCAACCTCATTGTAGAGGAAGATGCAAAGTTAAATCAAATCCAGACCATGTGGAAATAAAATAATAAAGAGGCTCTTCACACTCACGGCCTCTTCCCAAGGAGAAAGGAAAGGAACAAACCATCGCCCAGGTCGCTCTTAGCCTGACACTGGCTCGAAGCTTTTGCCTGGGTTTTCTTAATTCTTCCAGCAATCCTGACAAGCAGAGGCTGTGCTGTGGGTTTCATCCGTGAGAAAGGGAGTGCCGAGACTCTAGCCAGGTAGATGGAGTCTCTGCGCTCCCCAGTGTCTGCTCCTCCCCAGACAGTGCTGCCCGCTGGGGGTTTGCCCTCTTCTGCAGAGGTCAGTGCCGGTGCCCCTTCACCCCATGCGCTCCCCAAAGGCAGGAACCCTCCAGCTCCTGAGTCCTGACCTGGTGCAGCCAGGTGAAGGCTGGGAGGTTCTCACAGCACAGAAGAGGAGTCGCTGGCCTTCTGCCGCCCTCTCATCACCTTCCTTTTCTTTGGTCCTTCTCCTCCTCTCCTCTGTCCCCTCAGACACACTTGTCTGGCCCTACTCGAAGATCGTGTCTTGAATCCATGCTGGTTAATAGTGAGCAAATCAACTGAAGTTGTGATTCCTCCTCAGGAAGTCACGTTTAAAAGGAGACTTTGGATGAGGGCATTGTCTGCAAGAGCTGAAGGGATGCGAAGGGCTGAGACACCTCTGGTGGGAGAAGGACGAGTCCTTCCGCACATCCAAGCAAAGCACCATGGCCCTTAAAGTTGCCCTCTGCTTGCTGGCCAGCCTCACCTCTGCCAGGCTTCCCCTTCCCCCACTGTCCCCAGTTATGCTGTGCCCTAATAGCCCCAGATAGTTGTGTGCCACTGACCTCTGCTCATCCCGAGCTCTTGGCCTGGAATAGCCTTTGTTTCCCTCACTCTCTGCTGGCTGAACTTGGGGCCCCCTTCCATATACCGCTCAGTGAGCTCCATCAGGAAGCCTTATGCTCCCTGCAGAAGTAGCCACTTCTTCCTGTATCATCAGAGCACTTGGGATGTCCGTCTCTCTACGTTGCTTTTTATGGGAGAATAATGGTTTGTTTATGGGCTGTGTCCCTCACTAAACCTTGAGCAGTTTGAGGACAGAATCAGCATCTTATTGGGTGTGTTTCTCTAGGGGCTGAGGGAAGGGGCTGTGGAGCTGGAGGAGTGTGAGAGAGTATGCCCGCACTGGCCTCAGCGGCGGTGGACAGAGGGGCGTTAGTGGGAAGCCAGTGCCATCCTGTTACTCTCGCCTCTCTGTGCTCCAGTCACACTGCTGGTGCTTCTCTCCAGCAGGAGTCCTTTGCCTGCCTTCTCCTGGGAGGGGGATCAGAGCCCTTTCCCATCCCTCCCGGCCTCTCCTGTCTTCTGTCCTGAAACCCTGGCTGACCAGTAGTGAGCAAATGAAAACTGGCCACACCCCCTCTGCTTGGAAATGTCTCTGACGTAGCCGAGGAGCCAGCGGTGAAATACACCCAAGTCTGCCCACCGCCCAGATGGGGACGAGCTTATTGATCTCTAGAACAGCGCCTGGCTCCTAGGCGGTAACTCTAATTGTCTGGGGAACACAACGTGGTCTTGTGCTTCTTGGTCTTTGTTTTCTTTGTTTACTGTGTGTATTCATTCCAGTAGGCCAAATAGTTGTCGCAAGTAGACCCAAATATGGAAGGGCTCAACATAATGGCTGTCTATTTCTTGCCCTTGTGACAGCCTAGGTAGTTTGTTCAGTTTGGTGGGGCATCATTCAGGGGCCTGGGATCCTTCTGTCCGCATCTTTGCCGTCCCCTAGGGTCTCTGCATCATCACCAGCCAGGCAGCAGAAGAGGAAGGAGCGTGGAGGGCCACACACAGGAGGGTTTTGTAGGTGAGTCTTGGGGGTGACATGTATCACTCTGGTCCCCTCCCACTGGCTGGAACTCAGGCACATGCCCATACTTAACTGCAAGGGGGGCTGGGAAACATAGTCTAGTGTTGTGTCCAGGAAGAAGAGGAAATGGATTTTGGTGGCCAGCCACTATCTCTACCACCAATGTGATGTTGAAATTCAGGATTTCGAGTCTGCGGAAACCAGCTTGAAATCCAGGCTCTGTGCTCCCTACTAGCTATCTGGATTTGGATAAGTCATTTAGCCTCTTTAAGCCTTAGTTTCCTCAGCTGAATATTGGGGGGTAATAACCCCCACCTTAGGGGGTAATTGAGAGATGACAGTGTTGGGAAAGCCCATATTGTTAGATATAATAGGTATCAAACGCATTTTGACTATTACCACTATAGTAGTTATTATCTTTATTATTCCCATACATCTCAATTTCCTTGATTAAAAATTTAATAGCATACATATGGTTAAAAAAACTACACAGTATAAAAGTATAAACACTGAAAAATAAGTTTCCCATCCATCCCACCTATAATTCCCTTCCTCAAAGGCAACCGCCTCTAGCAGTTTCTTGGTCTATTTCCAGAGACATGCATGCATTGTATAAATAGCCCTTTTCATTCACTTAATATTCTTTTTTTTTTTTGAGACAGAGCCTCAAGCTGTCACCCTGGATGGAGTGCCGTGGCATCACAGGTCACAGCAACCTTGAATTCCTGGGCTCAAGCGAGTCTCCTGCCTCTGCCTCCCAAGTAGCTGGGACTATAGGCGCCTGCCACAACGCCTGGCCATTTTTTGGTTGCAGCTGTCATTATTGTTTGGCGGGCCTGGGCTGGATTCGAACCCGCCAGCTCAGGTGTACGTGGCTGGCGCCTTAGCCCGTTGAGCCATAGGCGCCGAGCCCACTTAATGTTCTCATATAATCACTCTGTTCTGTGCCTTTTGTTTAATTTAATAGTATATCTTAGCTACTGTTTTGTATCATTATATATAGAGTTACTGCATCTTTTGTCATGGCTACAGAGAATGAGAGTACCATCATTTATTTCGTGGGTACCCCAGTGACACACGTGTGGCTGTTTATAAGGTGATGCCACTTGGTGAAGCTGCAATGACCATGTCCTGGCACATGTGTCTTTGTGCACTTGTGTAAGAATATCTGTGTAGGCATCATACCATGCATTAATTCTCTTCAAAAACAGGATATAATATTTAGAATGCTTTCTTTGTGGTAACGGCCATGGAGAGAGAGTTGGGATTTAGAGATTTGGCTTGTTATGTCACGAGAGAGGGAGAGAAAGCACACTGTTTACTTTTCACACCTTTCGCTCCTATAGACTTTGGCATCCTCTTCCCATGATGCCTTGGATTACAGATTCTGCAGCAGTAATATTTGGAAGATTTATAATCTATTCTTCATTTCAGATCTTATTTTCCCATATGAACGAGTTGTCTACCAAGCTTCTAAATCCCACAGCCGTCTGAATCTAGAAGCTAGATTTTCCACGACAGAAACAAAGTCCATTCTTTGCTTTTGTTTTGCTTTGCATAGTAGAGAAGCAAACACCGTTGAGGGCTTTTTCTGTGTTAGGCAGTTTTCGTAGGTTATTTCACTAAATCCTTGCAAATCCTTTGAGGTGCAGTTATTATCCCTGTTTTCCAGGCAAAGAAAGGCATGAGGTCACAAAGGTTAAGTCACCTGCCCAAGGTCATACAGAACCAGGATTTGCACTCAAGCTTGATGTCTGTCCCATTCTGTGGGCTGCTTTTATTTTCAGTTAGGGGGTTCACTAGAACTTTCCTGGATATAAATAGGTTTTACCTATTGTGTAAACATTTGCTGATTAGCAATGCCTCTTAAGGATTCTCTAGCCCAGTGGTTCTCAGTCTTCCTAATGCCGCGGCCCTTTAATATGGTTCCTGTGGGTCATGACCCACAGGTTGAGAACTGCTGCTCTAACCTCTACAAGCTTACTGAGGAAAGAGGGTAGTGTCTGTTAACAGCCCCAAGCTTGGTCATTGACATGCCTAGACCTTATACCATTAACCCAGCGACTCTCAGGTGACTAGGCCATTCTTCACTGATTTCCATCTTGCCATCTCTACCCCTCAGTTGTAAGGCAAGCTTGCCTCCCCCATGACCCTGGAAGCTGGCTCAGTGATTCGTGTCCTGCCCTAGTGTCCTCTACCTAAGCCTCCACATCTTTCAGCAAGCTTCTCTTATTGTGGCATCTGTCTCTTACTAGAGGAAAATCATTGAAAGCCCCTTCTAAATTGCCCCTCTAATGCCGCCATTATTATTACCGATGAGACTCACAAACCTACCACTGCCACCACTCTGCCCCCAGGTCTCTAGCCTTTTAGCTGGTGTCACCTCAGTCTGTAGTCTGCTCTCATTTCTGGAACATGGATTCAGTTCTTACAGCTCCTTGGAAATCTATTCCCTAAGAACAAAAATTAGCACGTTGAAGTCCCCCTCCTGCCTCTCCACCCCTCTTTTAAAGCATCATATCCAGAGGGCCAAATTGCAATTTAATGTATGACCTGCTGGGAAAGGCCTGTTTTTCTACAATATAACTTAGAATCAGTACTTTTTGCCTGTGAATCTATTTAAAATTTAATATATCTTTATTGACTGCTGGTTCTCTATTAGCACAATCCTTCTCTTACTGGGTTATAAATTCACTCTTGTTTATTGACCAACATTTGTTAATGGGCTGACAGGGTCAGGCCACCACCTCCTTTATCTCCCCTGTTCCTCAGAGTAACTCTGTGAAGGAGGTGTTATGAGCCCTCTTTACAGCTGGGGAGAATGAAGCTCAGAGAGGTTCTGTGTTTCATCTCGTAAGTGGTAGGTCTGGGATTTGAACCCAAGTTGTTTGAATTCCAAATCCATAACCTCTCCCAGCTGAAAGCCAAGCTTACAGTTTCTTATTATCTTGCCAATTCCTTTACTCAATGCCTTAATTAGCCATGGCTTCAAGTTAGTAGCATGTTACCGAGCCTCCTGGAGTGGCAGTGAGTATTGTTTTGACAGCAGTCACGTAACATGTTCGAAGTAGACATTACTCAATCCAGAAGGAGAGGCGGTCAAAATCCACAGGAACCCAGAAGAAAGGAGGGGCAGCATTTTTATTTGTCTGTCTCGCTGATTGATCTCTAGAAGGTTTTTATTTTCCCCCTATTCCTTTTCTTCTTGAAAGGCTAAATTACCTCAAGGAACTCTTAAAAATGACCAGAAGGTTGCGGTTCGGTGAACTCCTGTTGTGTTCAGTTTTAGGTTTTCTGAAGCTGTAACTTAGCATCTCCCAGACTTGTCTGATCCCAAGAACTCACCTGGGGCGTTTGTTAAAATTTGATTTCCCACTAGGGGTGGGACCTGGGGAATATTTATTTTCTTTAACAAGCCCCCGTAGGTGATTCTTACAATCAGACTAGTTGGGGAAACATTGAATGTCATTGCTGGGACTTTGGTCCCCTTTGTGGACCGTCCTCTTTAGATTTGAAGCACAGCTGGTCACATTGTATTGTACCGGAGGGAACACAAGTTCTGGAGTCAGAAAGCACAGGATTTAAAACCCCAATCTGACCACTTGCAAATTGGGTTACCTTGGGCATGTAGCTCAGAACCTCTGCATGTCCCTTCCTCTGCCTAGAAACAGAAGATTGTTTCCCTTTCTCTCCCTGCCCCTTCTCCCTACTTGGGCTTCTTAATCTTCAGCTCTCAGGGAAGCATTCCCTGATTCCCTGTCTCATAATTTTTGTTTTGTAACAAACTTTTCAGTGCTTGTTTATCATTATTTTCTGGATTCTACATGAAAGCAGGAGCTGTGACTCTTATGTTTATTATTTTTGTTATTTTCTTGAGACAGGTTCTTACTCTGTCACCCTAGCCAGAGTGTCGTGGCATTAGCTGAGGTCACAGCAAACTCAAAGTCCTGGGTTCAAGAGATCCTCCTGCCTCAGCCCCCTTAGTAGCTGGTATGACAGGTGCCCCTCACTATGCCTGGCTAGATTTTCTATTTTAATAGAGATGGGGTCTTGATCTTGCTCAGCCTGGTCTGGAGCTCCTGAGCTCAAGGGATCTTCCCACCTCGGCCTCCCAGAGTGCTAGGATTACAGGTGTGAGCCATTGCGCCCACCTTTATGTTTATCATGGCATGCCCGGCACCTAGCACAGTATAGTGTGAATGAACTCTGAGTCTTATCTTTCTCATCTGTAAAATGGATATATGCTGTGCTCCAGCTCCACAGGGGTATAGGGAGATTAAAGGAATGAGCGTGAGTGTAACTGATATGGTGGGCATCTGATAAATGTTAGTTTGGGCCTTCTTTTAGAGAACCCACTTTTGTTTTGAATAGAATATAACCAAGGCTTTAAGGCCTCTGTTCTAAAAAGTTTCCAGTATTCTTAAAGTTTTAGACTTTTGCCTTCTCCCCCACCCCTAATGAAAAGACTGTCTTCCTCTAGTCTTTTAACTTTGTTCTGGTGACCCATTTTGAGGTCTTTAATAATTTTACCTGATTTCCTGTGGATAGCAGCGTAAGATTTCTTTATGCAGTTTGATGCTGAGAATGAAAATGATATAATTATATATTGAACTGAATATTTAAAAAGATTATGGATGGTAGAATGGGTTTCAAAGGGAGCTTTATGGAATCTCTTTTCCTGGAATTCTTTAGAAGAGAATAAAAACATTGACTTGTGAAGATTCACTCTAATCCTTTGTAATAATATCCAGGCTGATATTATTAAGTGAACTAAATTCAGAGTTTAATTTTGTTTCTCTATCCAGTAAGGAGTATATACCTTTTAGATATCTGACTGCCATTCAGATATAAAATATATGAAAGAACTTGCTATAGGTAGGCAAAGGGAAGCTACCCGTGTATGAGGGCGACCACTGGTTTGCCCAGGACTGAAGGAGTTCCTGAATTTTAAAACCAAAATGGTCCTGGGAAAACTGGGATGAGTTGGTTGTCCGTCCCCCCAGTGAACAGAATGAATGAGCAATGAACAGCTTGGTGAAAGAATTGGAGTAACAGTGACATAAGCATTAGCATGTTTTTCTGTGAAACACAGGAAACTAAGTTAATATCTTTTTAAAAAATTTTGTGAAAGAGTTTTGACAATTAATTTTGCTTTTAAAGCCACTGAGGTAGACAGAGGTGCCTTAAATAAATATAATTGCTTCTGTACTAATTTTGAACTCAATGATAGTGATTTAGAAATGAATGATACTGTGTTTTAAAATCCAGTCCTAGGCAGCGCATGTGGCTCAGCGGGTGGGGTGCCGGCCCCGTATACCAAAGGTGGCGGGTTCAAACCCGGCCTCCGCCGAACTGCAAAAACAGAAATATAGCCAGGCATTGTGGTGGGCGCCTGTAGTCCCAGCTACTCGGGAGGCTGAGGCAAGAGAATCACCTAAGCCCAGGAGTTGGAGGTTGCTGTGAGCTGTGACGCCATGGCACTCTACTGAGGGTGATAAAGTGAGACTCTGTCTCTACAAAAATAATAATAATAATAAATAAGAAAAAACAACAAAAAAAATCCAGTCCTGTCTTTTCTGCACCTGGAGGGCTATAACTAGCCAATTTATGTGACCCATTTTATAGCATTAATCATTTTCACTGATACGTTGTAAATAGTTCAATTCTAACTTCTTTTTTCTAGTTAAACATCAATAATAGAACTGATGCTAACATACATGAATCTTGAAAATAGGTCAGTTTTGAAGCAAGGGCCTTAACTCACTTATGTTGTGTGTTATTTAATATCACAAAGTAAATTTAAAATTATTTTAATTTATTTATACCCATCTTATTCCCAAAAAGTAAGTAAAGTGAGTTTCACAAAGATATACATTATTATAGGTTTTTTATTTTGTTTTTTTCATAATTTAGGTAAAAAAAAAAAAAAGAACAAATGAACAGTAAAGAAGATAAAATCCAGGAAAAGTTAGTATCTAGAAATGTACGAAATGCATAAAAATCTTGCACAACTTTTATGATGGGACATAGATTTTGTCCTAAGCTTTGTGGTTTCCAGGAAAAACAGGAATGCACCCAGTTATAAGTCATGATGCCCGTAAGTATAATAGGTCTTTGAGAGGAGTTCAGCTTCTCCTGCTGCTGAGGCTAGGAGAGATTTCCCCTTCATAAAGGTACATAGCATCCTCCAAAGGCTTCCTCTAGGCAAGGCAGTTGCGCTGTTCTGTATGCAGTAGTGCCCCTCAGGGCACTCTGAGGGTCTCCAACCACAAAGTGCCAACAAGACTGGTCCCTGCATTTAATACAGTGGTCCTCCCCTGGGGTTGTGTACCACCACGGCTGTGCCTCAGAGCCCTCCTAGCATAACACTTTCACAGATACCTAGGTCCTACCCCACCTCTACGAAATCGGCTTCCTTGTCAAATTACCAGATTACCTCACAGAGAACCACTTACTAAGAAAATGTTTTGTTTTGTTCTGTTTTTTTGGAGACAGAGTCTCACTCTGCTGCCCTGCATAGAGTGCTGTGGTATCATAGCACTCAAACTCTTGGGCTCAAAAGATCCTCTTGCCTCAGCCTCCTGGGTAGCTGGGATTACAGGTGCCCACCATGACAGCTGGCTGATTTTTGTATTTTTAGTAGAGATGGGGTTTCACTCTTGCTCAGGCTGTTCTTGCTAAGAATTTTTAAGAGATATTCGAAGAGGAAACCCAAATGTCTAATAAACATTTGAAAAAATAATTGAATCTCACTAGTTTAATCATGGAGATGCAAATTGAAACAATGAGATGCCATTCCACATCCATTAGATTGGCAAAAATACTTAGCAATATTTAGTGGAATTGAAAATGTGGGTACTCTATGACTCAAACAGTTCCACTAGTAGAGAAATGCTTATTCACGTTCACAAAGACATAACATGAGTATGTTTGTTGCAGTGTTCTTTGTAATGAGGAAAAATTGGAAAGTGCCTAAATTCTACTAATGTTGAGATGCATAATCAATTTACATATGGGGTGAGTAGTGTCCCTCAAAAAGATACGTCCAAGTCCTAACTGGTATTTGGGAATAGATTCTTTGCAGATATAATTAAGTTAAGGGGTGGCGCCCGTAGCTCAGTGTGTAGGGTGCTGGCCACATACACCCAAGCTGGCGAGTTCGAACCTGGCCTGGGCCAGCTAAACAACAATGACAATTACAACACAAACAAAAAAATAGCCAGTGTTGTGGTAGGTGCCTGTAGTCTCAGGTACTTGGAAGGCTGAGGCAAGAGAATAGCTTAAGCCAAAGAGTTTGAGGTTGCTGTGAGCTATGACGCCATGGCACTCTATCGGGGGCAAGAAAGTGAGACTCTGTCTCAAAAAAAAAAAAAATAATTAAGCTAAGGATCTCGAGATGAGATAATCTAGGTTTAGGGTGGGTCCTAATGCCAATGACAATTGTCCTTATAAAAAACAGAAAAGGAGAAGACAGAGACCCATAGAGGGGAAGTTTACGTGAAGACAGATACAAAAATTGGAGTGAGGAGTCTATAAGCCAAAGAACACCGAGGGTTGCTAGTATTTGCCAGAAGCTAGAAGAAGGCACAGAACAGATTCTCCCTGAGCCTCCAGAAGGTGCCATCCCTACCAACACCCTGATTTTGGATGTCTGGTCTCCAGTACTGTGAGAGAATAAATTTCTGTTTCAAGCCACCAAGTTCATGGTAATTTGTTACAGCAGGCCTAGGAAACCAATTCAATGAAAATCTTTTCCTAAACCACGGGGAAACCTAGAAGCAGGTATGATTATTCAGTTCTCCTTCAACCATGAGTTCAGTTCTCCTGAACCATGGAGTTAATAATCTTCCACAGTGCGGCTGAAACAGTTTCACTCTCATTTGAGGCTGAAAGGGCCCTCGGAGACCGTGGAGTCCAATACCTCCCACTCCCCATTTTACAGATGAGGATACCCGGACAGGGGAAGTGGCTTGCCTAAGACCTAGAACTAATAAGGGGAAACACTTGAATTTGAACTAGGATATGTCTGATTCCTGTGTTCTTCCCACTTCAGCCGTGGTGCGGGCACAAGCACGTGTCTGGTTCTTTCAGGTCAATATGGCAGCATGGGCTGGAGGAGGGAGCTCAGACGCTGAAACTGGAAGACTTTGAGTTAACATCTTTGCTGTCCCATTGTCTACAGCAGGGCAGGGAACAGGTTATGTAACTTCTCTAACCCTCTTCTGGACAGTGAAGCTAACCTTTCCTCTTGGAGTACCAGAATCTCTGGATGATAAGGTTCAAATGAGATAATACATGTATGTGTAAAAGGTATTTCTTAAACTGTAAATCACTGTAAAAATAGCAGCTATGGTCTAGTCTAGTCTCAGACTGGGAAAGTGAAAACTCAGCAAGTGTATGAGACGGAATTTTGAGACAATCCCAGATGACGCTCTCCCTTGTATAATCTTCACCCCCTTGAGTGTGGGCGGGTTCTGTGTCTACAATGAAAGATTACTTCTATTACTATTTTACATTATAGGGCAACAGGGAGATTTCCTGGGGGGTTGGTCTGTCAGGCTAGTCCTTTAAAAGCAGAGTTTTCTTTGGCTGGTTGCAGAAGAGGAAGTCTGAGAAGATGCCCTTTGGCTTGTCTGGAAGAAAGCAGATACCCATGTTGTGAACAGCCTCGGGGGGTCGCTATGGCACGGGGCTGTGGCCAGTCGCTAGTAGCTGAGTATGGTCCCTGGCCAACAACTGGAAGGGAAAGGACCTCTGTTCTGCCATTGCAAGGAGATGAATTCTGCCAACAACCAGTGAGCGCAGATGATGACCCTGAACCCAGATGAGACCTGCCACTCTGGCAACACCTGAACTTCAGCCTTGTCACAGCCTGAGCCTGGAAACCAGTCACTACATGGTGCACCTCTGACCTACAAAACTGTGAGCCAATAAGTGGGTGTTGTCTTAAGGTTTTAAAGTTGTATTAATTGTTTGTGCAGCAATAGAAAACCAATACAGACAGGCTAAACATTTTTCTCTGGGTCACAGAGCTATTCAATGCATATGTACGACATCTGTATACTCCTCCAAGAAACTGAGCTTCTCTAGGGTGAGAGCTACTTTTTTTTTTTTTTTTAAATTATTTCAGGCTAATATGAGGGTACAAATGATTAGGTTACATTGTTTGCGTTTGTTAGGTAAAGTTCAAGTTATAGTTGAGCCCTTCACCCGGGAGGTGTGCTGTGTACCTTCATCTCTGGAGTGAGTTGGGCTGGGTTTGTGCCCAGGCTTTGTGACATGAGGTTGAAAAATGAGGCAAGTTGCTTTACCCCTCTGTGACTTAGTTTCCCCATCTTTGAAATGGATGTGATAATAGCACTTACCCCTAAGGTTATTAGGAGTGTTAAATGACTTTACACGTGTGAAGAGCTTAGAGCTATGCCTGGCACACAGTACAGGCTCAGCAAATGTGGTGGTGGTTTTGTTTTACGTCCCAGCTCTCAGCCCAGTAGCTAGCACATGATAGGCACTTGATTCATGCTTGTCAAGTGGATGAATTAATTAATTAGGACTAGAATCTTGGCCTCTCAATTCTTAGTCCTATACCGTGTTTCTACAAATCATTATTTGCAACAGGATATAGAGTTTTCAAAGCTAACTCCCCTGCCCAAATTTCTTCAAGGAAGGCACCAGATGTGTCACCGTGTGGATGTACAGGGGTGTTTGAACTGGCCCCGGGGTGCTCAAAGACCTGCACGCCGTGGAAGCTCACAGAAAGCCTGGCCCTGCCTTAACAGACCGTGTCGGCTGATCGGGGTGACACACACTTAATGTGATTGCCTCATTATCTGGTCATCAGGGAAATGCCAGCTGTCATTGCCAACTGAGCTGGGCCATCAATCAGTTGGTTCTGAGTTCATTAAGTAAATTAAAAGGTGTTGCTTAAATCCTTAGGAGAGGAATAACAAGTCTCATCTCAAGGCGCTAGTGAAAGCAGTGGATTTGGCCACAGCTACTGGCTGTGTTGAGCTGTGAGAAATGAGAAGATTCCCGACTTATAATATGCTCAACATCAGAGCAAAAGGAGACTCCAACATTTGATAAAGATGCCCATGCACTCTAGGGCCCTCTCTCATCACATTTGGACTGGTATTGCTGATAATTCCTGTTAAAGTTCTAGAGTGGATCCTCTTGCATCTGGGAACTGACCCATCACGTTTAAACTGGCCCACATTGTGGCCATACCTTTTCTTTCCCACAGCTGCCTTGTTTCCAAGTGTAGAAATGGGCACATCGGTTAGTATCAAACCATTGGCTGGAGAAACCTACCATGACTGCTGTACCCCTGAGCAGTTTCATATTAAGATTTGTTCTGAGGCTTCTGGATTCTGGTTCCACTCAGTTCCCCATCTGTTGCAATGGTACACCTTACTCCTTCCACACCGAGCTGCCTGCCTGTTCGGTCCTCCAGTGTTTGTAACATGCCTACCCCTCCCAGGCACCGGCTGAGTCACCAACAGTGTGGAGATCATTAAGATGTTCCTGCCTCGAAGAAACGTGATCATGCTCCCTCCTACTCCCATGCCCTTGCACATGGCGCTCTTCTGGCCTAGGTTACTTTCCTGGCATCTGCTCTTGGCCAAATTCCAATTGACCTTTTAAGTTTCTACCAAACCACACCCCCCCCCCCCCACACACACACCCCAAGTGGAATAACTCACCGTCTGTCTTATGCTACCATAGCCCTTTGGCCCTCATCTGCCAGAACATTTCTTACTTGCATTAGGATTTGTTTATAAGTTCACCAGCCTAAAGGTAAGGCCTGTGCCTTATTCTTCTCTGAATCCCCCAGTGCCTGACATTGAGTTGATGCACAGTAATGTTTGCTTGAATGAAAGATGGTTAATAATAAAAGGGCGTAAGGATTCTTATGCAAGGTGTGTAGGAGGGGAGAGGGTGGAAGTGGGTACGGAGCCTGAGAATAAATATGCTCTCCGAGTATCTCTTTTACCACCAGAGGGAGAGATGTGTTTATAAATATCCCATTATGTAAGCCTTTAGGTTCTGTGTTCTGAAAGCCAAAGAGAAGCATGAGGCCTTTCTGAGTGATCACTCAAATTTATAAGATGTTTTTACTTTAAGTGAGAGTGTGTGTGACCTTGACTGGCTTGAATCATGGAAGGCTAATTTCTATGTTTCCATTGAATCCTTTATTATTTCTTATTCTTTCTTTGGGGCTTGAGGCATGGTGGTTATTTGTTCACAGATTCAACTGTACAGGCAATAAAACACTGTCCTCCCTTCTTGGGCAGCTAGGAGGAGCCCCCTGCCCCCTCTTTCTCTGGCCTTAGCGCTTCTTTCTCAGCAATCACTCCCAGAACCATTCACCCTTCGTCAGTTCTCTCTCTGCGACTCCTTTTGAACATGTTTGCGCTTGTTGCCTTGGCTTTTCTATTCTCTCCTTCCTGTGTTTCCAGTCCTTACCTCTGACTTGAAGTCCTGTTGTCCCCTCAAGCTCGGTATTTCTGAAAGTTAACTTTCTCTCCCAGGTATACTCGCATCCCCAGCACTCTGTTCCATCAGCGGCTCTCCTGGGCACTGGGATCAGGAGGTGAGGCTTGGGATGTGCAGAAGCCCCCAGGCAGAAGATGCAGGTGCTGTGAGGCCAGATTCTCTGGCCGAGGCAGTTCAGCACTCTGGAGAGCTCCCAGGCAGGGAGGGACAAAGGTTTCTACCCTGCTGGGGACTTAGTCTACACCCCGTCATCTCTGGGGTGAGGTGGTGGTTAGAGGCACCTCATCCATTTCTCCTAGGCTCAGTTCTGTGGGGACTAAGGGGTGGGGCTGGGTTCTAGTTCTTGTTCTACCACTTACTGGACACACGACCAGCGACTAGGTTAGCTAATTGCTTTGAGTGTCAGTTTTTCATCTGTAAACTGGAAATAACATCTACCTGCTTTGTAGTTTTGTGATGGTGAATTGAGATCACCCACGTAATGTGCACAGCATATATGAACTCAGTCAATAGTGGCCACTATTTTATTAAAACAGAAATTAATGGTATAATAATAATCTTTGTAACATGTGATTGCATGTCTCTAAAACCCCTGTGGTCTTAGGAGTCAGAAGGAGCAAATGCACTGGGGGGGCAGAGCCCATCCACGTTATCCAGTAAGTAAGTCCTCTGGGAAGCCTCCGCCCTCTCCCTGGGGCACATCATTTTGGCAGCACTGGGTGCTTTATGCTCAGCACAATCATCAATCAGTGGAAAAGAAAAGCAGGCCCCGTAGAACCGCAGAGTGGGGAAGAACACGTGGTGGGTGGGACACAGCCCGAAGAGGTCCAGGAGGGCTCAGCAAGGTAGCAGACGTGGGAGGCCCAGACGCCCAGCCCTTGGTTGCTGCAGCTCAGCCCTTGCCGTGCTGGTTGCTTCCTCCTGTGGGAACTCTTCTTCCCCAGCCTCTGGAAGCTTCTCCCTCTCTCTTCAAGAGTCAGCTCAAATGTCCTCTGCCTCTCTGAGCCGCATTTACCTCTTCTGTGAAATGGGGCCATGACGGCTATTGACAAGGTCGTGCGGAGATAATTTGACGGTGGGTAATGAGCTCGGCCCTGGGACAGGCTTGTAGCTGGTTAGTAAGATGGTGACTATGGGCGTCATCTGTCTGACTTGTCCCCTGCAGCTCCCTGAAGGTAAAGAGGGGTTTGCTCAACTTCCTGTTTTCACCCGTCGGCTTTGTCTCCCACAACTAAGCCTCTGCTCCTGTGGGGGTTCTTCCCGGTACTCCCTGGGCATTCTGCCCAGCTCAAAGGCACACATGCTTCTGTGCTGTATGGATGACTTGGTGGGCCAGACTTTAGACGAGCTTTCTGGGAGGCCTTGCTACAGGGGAGAGTATTGGGTTGTCCAGAGCTCCTGGTTAACCAGCAGGTGACTTGCCCTGAGGGGAGTCAGGTGTGCCTTTGATAAAGTTGTCTGATATGCTGGGTGGGAGGAAAGCATTCCCGAAATGGAAACCTGATTTGCTTTGTTTCCATTTCGGCTAATAACATTTTTAAAGTTTTGATGTGGAAGAGCCTGGGTGATTTGAGGCCTAGTAGTGAACTGACATAACTTACCCACTGTGAGGGAGTGGAGAACAGGAAGGTTAGGCTGATAAATTTGCAAAGCTTGATGGAGATAATTTATAATTTATAATTGATATCAGAGCTCTTTTCCATAGGCTGAATTATGATGCAATTGAGTAAGAGTCATTTAAAGGGAATATTTTGTTGTTTTGTCGCCCTTATGAATTGGAAAGTAGAAAAAGAGCACAGTGCTAAACTGGGATCTAATCTTTTCAGAGCTATTTGCTAAATAAACTGGAATTGTAATTAAAATTGCAAGCCAAGAGGTAAATCACTTTAGGAGTTTGTGAAGTTTTTCTTTTGCCTCATGTAATTACTACTAATAAAGATTCTTTATGGGTGGGAAATTAGACACCAGAATAAATAACTGGGGGAGATTGCTATGGTGCACCAAAATAATAAAAGGGGCAAGGTTATCTTCCCCTCCTGCTAACATGGGTTTTTTCCCCCTCATCGTTAAATTGTCTGGTAACAATTTGGATCTCGTTAAAAGTATGGCAATCAGAGGCGGAAGCAGGGTAGATGGTGGGCCCCACTGTGGCTCTTCCAGCTTTCATCCATACTAGTCAATTATAATGAATGCATTTAATAAAAACTACAACATGCTTTGGTGATTAACTCGGTGAACGATGAATGGCACGCTTACCCAGAGTATCATATTTGCAATAACGAAGAAGTAGTGAACAGGAAAAGGAAACTTCATAGATCACAAGAATCGCTACTTTCCAGCAAAAGGTTGTTAATTACTTATCCTCCTGCTATATTTATTGGCTCTGTTAGAGGATGAGTAATTACTGTGTTCCTGGGAACCCACTGGAGCCAGGCAGCGCCTTTATTAAATAGGAAGGCCCTCAGAGCGCTAGTTGTTCCCATGGGGACCCCTTCCCCGCAGAGTCCCAGTGACCAGGAGCCTGGCAGAGGTGAGCATGAGGAAAGGGACCCTAAAGTGCTTCGAGTGTCAGAGTCGCCCTGACTCACTCACAGAGCCGAGGCTGAGCTTACTCCTCCCTACCTTCCCCCACCCTTGCCCCCAAGTCACCGCCTTGTCCCCTCCCCATCTCCCCAGCCTTGGTGAGCTTCCTCAGGGGCCTGGCTGCCCTCGGTCTGTCTCTCCCCATCCTCTCTCCGTTCTGCCAGGTAAGCACAGCCCTGGTTAAGCACTTCCTCTGCTTCCCTCCGCCTGCTGAGTCAAGTCCAGCTCCTCAGCTAGCCCTGTGCACCCTTCATGACCTGTGGGGGCTGCGGGGACCTCTCCAGCTTTGTCCCCCTCCCCCCTGCCAGGCACTGGGCACATGGAACTTCTCCACTTTCTCAGACTCCTGCCCTGGCGCGCGTGGCCCCCTCTACCTGATTTCCCTTCCTCCCACCCAGCTCTGTGCTCCTCCTCAGCTAAACTTTTCTCACCTTGACCAGAAAGGATTAATGCTCCTTCCGCGCCCCCCACCCCCAGCACTTGGGCACCCAGAACACATTTGCCTGTCTGTCCACACATCTGCTCGGCCCTGCCTGGCTCTGGGTCGCCAGCGGACTGGAGCCGTGTTTCATGCATGGCTGTTTTTCCCGAGGTGGATTCGTGGAGGGCCAGCCCTGCTTTCTCTGCCACTGGGCATGTCTGGGGACTCTTCCTCTCTGTCTTTCTCACCGAGGGACTTAATTAGGTGAAGAAGAATCCAGGAGGCCTTGCTCTCACCTTTCCCTGATTGGACTAATTAACTCCTACTGTGTACCAGGCCGTTCACAAACATATTTGCCTATGTGATTGTTTTCAACCTTACAACATCCCTCATGGGGAAGGCTTTGCTTCTTTTCTTTCTTAGATGATGAAACCAAGGCCCTTAATGTTAATAGTGGGTAGGGCTGAGATTTGAATCCAGGTTCTTGAACTCAAGTCAAGGAGCCTTTCTGCAAGTGCGGGATTCCCCCAGAGGTTAGGTACCTACTCGGGAATGCCTACTTGGCTTCAATACCCTGTAGGTGCCTACTGAAACTCAGGTCAGTCCTAGAAAACGTTCCCAACTCCTCGTTTTGTCAGGAAACAGACAGATGGGCGTGGGTGGGGGAGGTTTTTTTTTCTTTCTTTAAATATTATCAGCTAATAAGTCTGGGGTGAAAAGTGATTGGAAAGAATGGAAGAGAAGGAAACTAGCATTTTTTTGAGCACCAGTTGTGTAAAAAGAATTGTGTGGCAGGAGCAGTGCTGGGGGCTCAAACATTATTAACCCTTATAATAACTGATCAAGTTGACATTATTGCTCCTCCAGCAGAAGCAGGCTTGGAGGTGCCCTGGGGGTGGGCTTCTCCACCCGCCCCATGCAGCCTGGGGAGAACTTTCCTCATCAGCCCTGTTTTCCAAGGGCAAGAGGGAGCCTGGCATGTCCCTGCGGCCTCACAGTTGGGTGATAGGTTTCTCATCAGCACTGTTAGCTGAGATGTAAACAGGGAGGAAGAGGACTGAGCTGGCCTCCCTCCGTGAGTCTTGAAAGAGACTTACATTCCTTTGACATGCTCATGTTTGGCAGCTCCAGCCATGTCCCATCTGGTCACCCCCTCTGCGGGGGTTTGTTAGATCCCCCCGTTTTCTTAGTCTGCTCACTCTCTGGACTGAAGACGAGTGCTACGTATTCTGTCTACCGTTGATGGGCAGTTGCTCGGTCCTTTCCTTGTCTTAATTGGCCTTCTCCGGACTTTTCTTTGCTACTTTTTTTTCAGTTACCATTTTTATTGTTGTGGTTTCTTTCTAGTTTGGTTTTGAGGTCTCTCTTTCGAGTGTGGCCACAAGCCAACATAGCCACTCTCTAGGACAGCCCTGACCAGGGGGAACGTCAGGTTTGTGTGTGTCCGGAGGTGAAACCAAAATGCATGAAACAGAAGAAATTTATTACTCGTAGGCTCAAGAGAAGGTAGAGGTGCGCAGTGGGGACCAGCAGGACATCTGGAGGGGACAGGGCGCTCAGCCAGTGGGTGGGAGCGACAGAAGGCGAGGGAGAGCAAGAGAGAGAGGGACAGGAGGAGGCCTGTGAGACTGTGCCTTTATTAAGGTTGTGGGCATCAAACTGCAGGCTCTCTCGAGGGGGCTGTTGACTGACTAGTTTACGGAAAACACGGGAGAAGGGGAGCTAATCCAACTGACTCTGGTGTTGGCTGTTGGGTTTTGTCATGGTCTGCAGCTGTGGGGTGTATTAGGTTTTGGGTCAGTGGGACAAACAACAAGCAGGCTGCATCACAACCAGCCACACGGGAGGGAAATTTTAGGCCAAAGGTGATGTGGTGTGAGTAGGTTGCAAATGACTGTGTCAGGCTGGGAAATGTCCTGAGGCAGCAACTATGGGGTATGTGTAACAGCGACGGCTTCCTCGGAGTGTTAAGCACAACTTCTGTTGTAGGTGCTCATTTTTTCCATAGATTTATCCGTCTGTCCATTCAACCATCCATCCCTCCTAGGGGAACTGGAAGAGCATGATCTTTGGAGATGGACTCACATGACTTCAAATTCTGGGTAGCCACTTACTAGCAGTGGGTTGTTGTATTCCTTCTTCTGCAAAATGGACACATATGTAAGCTATCTGGCCCATAACTATTCAATAAATAGCAATTATTATATTCATTATGAGGAGATATTAATCTTAATTCCTTCATTCTCAGAATGATTTCTTTCTCTGTGACCTTGTTCTTTTTTTTTTTTTGACACAGAGTCTCACTTTGTCGCCCTTGGTAGAGTGCTGTGGCGTCACAGCTCACAGCAACCTCCAACTCTTGGGCTTAAGTGATTCTCTTGCCTCAGCCTCCCAAGTAGCTGGGACTACCGGCGCCTGCCACAATGTTCAGCTGTTTTTTTGTTGTTGCAATTGTCATTGTTGTTTAGCTGGCCCAGGCCGGGTTGAACCCACCACCCTCGGTGTATGTGGTTGGTGCAGTGACCACTGTGCTATGGGAGCCGAGCCTGTGACCTTGTTCTAAAACTGAAACAGTGCCTTCTTTATCCATTGCTGTGTAACAAATTTTCTCAAAACTTAGCAGCTTAAAACTACAAAAGTTTCTTCCTGCTGCACTCTGTACCTGAGGGCTGGGTGTCTACAGGTGCCTTTGGTAGAAGGCTTATGCTCTTCTATGAGGCTGCAATGAAGCTGTTGGCCAGGGCTTCTGACCCAGGCATTCCAAAGCAAGCGAGTGAGACCAAGACAGAAGTCACAGTCTTTTTATGAAAATAGCCTAATAGCAGAAGTGACGTCATTGCTTCTTCTGCGTGCTGTTGGTCACATAGACCAAGCCCGTGACAAGGTGGGAGAAGACATACAAGAGTGTCAATTCTAGGAGGTGGAGTCATTGGAGACCATCTTTAAGGCTGCTGACCGCAAGTGGGGGAGAGAATAAAATGTGGAAAGAAGAATAAAATGTCTCTACCTTGAAGCATCCTGCCTGATGGAGAAGGCAGTCATGTAAACATAAGTACCTTACAAGGTAGTAAGGGTAGAGGGAACCCTGGAGAGAAGGCTATTAGCCTGCCCGAGGGCATCACAGAAGTGCAGGTGCACTGTGGTCCCCTTACTCAAGAGTTGTCCTAATGATGTGAGGTATATGATGGGTGTCTTTTTTAACTAGAGTTACTTATTGAGGTGATTTCCTTGGACATTAAAAATAATAACCTGTGCTGTATAACACAGGTGCTTTTCTGTGCATCCCATCCGTCCACATGACAGCCCGGGGAGGATGTTTCACTGCTATTATTTTCTTCATTTATACATGGAAGCTTGGAGGGGCCACGTCCCTGGGTCTGGGTCTCTGGGTGGGGCATGTTAGGTTGGGACTTGAGCCAGTGTCTCCTTAGCCCACGCTTGGTGTTTTGGCCACCACACCTGCCTTGTGTTCCCCTGGAGTACTTGGGGCCCCTTGTTTTAAAACAGCGGTTTGGATCGTTTCCTCTATAGATACGTCACACACATACTGGCCCATATCAAAGCTTATTTGCCACTTTTATCCCCAGTCACTTGAAAGACTTTCTGTTCACAAAGAAGCTTTATGAAGAAAATCATTCACAAGGTACAGAACTGTGAATTGTGCTTCTATCAGCATTCACTGTGAAATTTCGTTCTGCAAAATCCCCAGGGAAGTTTGAACTTGCTCTTTGGGCCATTAGAAGTGAGACCTGAACATCAATTCCTTAGGCACTGAGATATGCTCAGAGGACGTGTGATGGCCTCACTTCTTATTTGAACATGGCTATTTTGCAAGTTTGATTTTATTACTTGTGGTCAAGAGGGAAAAGGATTTGGGGTCCACTCAAGTATATACTCTGCGGGAAGCAACTTTCTTTGTGACAAAGATGGTCGCCTGTGGGGTAAGGAGAGGTGGTTGCAATAATTCCCATGTTACTAGTGAATACCACTGTGATGATTAAGTGCATGGGCTTTGGAATCAGGCAGATCTGGGGTCGATGCTGACTCTGCCCTTATTAGCTCTGTGACCTTCCTCCTCTTAAAGATTTGGTGTTTTTGAATGTAGGGTTAATGGTACCGTCTTTCTCATAAGGCTGTGTTGAGGATTAAATGAGATCAGACATGTAAAGTATTTAACACGTACGCACAGGAGCAAGCATTACATCAATGCCAACTCCAGTGATGATAATGGTGTATATTTGAATGGCTACAATTTGTAAGTTCATTCACTCATGAAGCATTACTGTAGATGTTGCTAACAATGGTATCTGAGGACCTCCAAAAGCTTTGGGAGTCTTTGACTCTCCTAAACTCATGTGGAAAATTCTGTGTACACGTTTGCTTTTCTGGGGGAGAATCTCAAAAGGATCCATCCATCCAGCTGTGGCATGCTGAAGAGTTGGTTTTAGGGTGCACAGGTGATTGTGAGATCGCCCTCACCCTCAAAGAGTTCACAACATGGTGAGGCAGACGGACTCACAGACAGGATGTTACAGAGTGGCCTGTAGTGGGCATCAGCAACGGAGGCCAGAGAGAAGAGAGAGCTGGAGAGACAGCTCCATGGAGGTGGGAGTGGGTGGAAAACTGAGTCACAAGATCTCAGGCGGAAGGAATAATATGTAGAAACTGGGCCACAAAACTGTGAAGGGCTGTGCCCCTAAGCATCAAGAGTGGTTGGTTGGACAGTCAAAGTGCAAGAGCCCAAGGGTAAGTGGCCCAGCCTGAGGTGGGCAGGTCAGCAGGGGAGTTGGTGGAGTGTCTTTCAGGCTAGGCTTGGGGTAACCATTTCATTTATTGCCCAAACTGAGGTATATTTGAAAGTGTGTAACTCCAGGCCAATAGGCAGAAACAGGCACGGCTGTGGACAAAGGAAGAGGTTTGTTCTCAAGTGTTTTTCTATTCACCCACTGATGGGCACACTTGGGCTTTTCCCCGCTTTTAGCTACTGTGAATGATGCTCCTGTGAACACTGGTGAGCCATGTTTGAGTTTCTGTTTTCAGTTCTGGTATCTAGCAATAACCAGAGGTGATATTGCTAGAATCCAGTAATTTTGTTTTTCACAGTGGCTTTCTATATTCCCAAAGCACAAAGTTTCCAATTTCTCTATATTCTCATCAATATTCATTTCCTGTTTTGTGTTTGTTTTGATAACAATTATCCTAATGGGTGTGAGGCAGTACCTTGTGATTTTGATTTGTGTATTCCTAATGATTAATGATTTTCAGCATCTTTTCACATGTTCGCTGGCCATTGGTATATACTTGGAGAAATGTCTAGTCAAGACCTTTGCCCATGTTGAAATTTTTTTGTTGTTGAGTTGTAGTAGTTTAAATATATATCTGAATATTAATCTCTTGTCAAATACATGATTTCAAATATTTTCTTCCATTGCATAGGTTACTTTTAAATTATGTTTTTAATGTCTTTTGATGAAAAAAAGTTTTTAATTTTGATATTTAGTTCATCTATTTTTTCTTGTGTTGTCATATCCAAGAAATCCACCGTTATGAAGCTTTTCCCCTATATTTCCTTCTAAGGATTTTAATAGTTTTGGCTTTTATGTTTAGGTTTTTGATCTATTTTGAGTTATTTTTGTATATGGTGTTAGATAAGGGTCCAACTTCATTCTTTTTGCATGTGGATATCCAGTTGTCCCAGCAAGAGTTGTTGAAAGGACTGCCCTTTCCTCCTTGAATGGTCATGTCATCCTTGTTGGAAATGATTTGGCCATATGTGAGAGGCTTTAGTTCTGAGCTATCCTATTCCATCGGTCTATATGTCAGTCTTTATGGCAGTACCACGCTGGTTTTTAAACAACAATCAACAGTTTTTGATTTTATTTAGTTTCAGAGTAGTTTTTAGTTCATAGCACAGTTGAGCATATGGTGCAGAGATTTCCTAATGCCCTTTACCCACTCATACGCAGCAAATCCTGCATCAGAGTCGAGCATTGGCTGTACTTGATGAACTTATATTGAAACTTCATTATCACCCAAGGTCCTTAGTTTACATTAGTTCACTCTTGGTGCTGCATGTTCTATAGGTTTTAGAAAGCGTACAATGACATGTGTCTGCCATTATAGTATCATGCAGAGCAGTTTCACTGCTCCAGAATCCTCTGTGCTCAGCTATTCATCTCTCCCCTCTGGGCCCCTGTTTTACTGTCTCCATAGTTTTGCCTTTTCCAGAATGTCGTACCGTTGGAGTCCTACAGCATGTAGGCTTTCCAAATTGGCTTCTTCCATTTAGTCATATGCTTTGAAGTTCCCTCCATATCTTTCCATGGGATGACAGCTCATTTCTTTTTTGTACTGAATAATATTTCATTGTCTGGATGTACCATAGTTTATTTATTCATTCACCTCCTGAAGGATATTTTGGCTTTCTCCAAGATTCATCAGTTATGAATACAGCTGCTATAAACATTCCTGTACAGATTTTTGTGTGGACCAAAATTTTTTTCTTTTTTCTTTTTTTGAGAAAGAGTCTCACTATGTTGCCCTTAGTAGAGTGCTGTATGTCATAGCTCACAGCAACCTGTGTTCATACATCAGAGGAATTAATATTGTTAACATGTCAACACTGTCCAAAGTGATCTACAGATTCAATTTAACTCCAACTCCTGGGCTCAAGTGATCCTCTTGTCTCAGCCTTCCAAGTAGTTAGGACTACAGGTGCCTACTACAACACCTGGCTACTTTTAGTAGAGACTGAGTTTCACTCTTGCTCAGGCTGGTCTCGAACTCCTGGCCTCTAGCAATCTACCCATCTCAGCCTTTCAGAGTGCTAGGATTATAGGTGTCAGCCACCATGCCCGGTCTGGACCTAAGTTTTCAGCTTATTTAGGTAAATACCAAGGAGGACTAATTGCTGAATCATATGCTAGGAGTATGTTTAGTTTTGTAAGAAACTGCTGAAACTTCTTCCAAAGTGGCCATTCCATGTTGCATTTCCATCAGAAATGAATGAGAATTTCCATTGCTCTATGTCTTTGCCAGCATTTGGTAGTGTTATTATTTTGGATTTTGGCTGTCCTAAGAAGTGTGTAGGGTTATTTCAATGTTGTTTCACACATTGTTTGATTACTGTAGCTTTGTTACAAGTTTTTAAAAGTTTAAAAAGTCATAGGATTATAAAATCCCAATACCCATTTAAAATTGTGTAGCTCCGTATTTCCAGCACTGAGCACAGTGTCTGGTATACAATGATTATTGAATAAATGGATAGATTTTTTAAAATGGTAGTTTCCTAAAATTGAACAAGCTAAGCATGCTTGTGAAGGGAGGGTGATTGGGTATTTATGAGGGTGGTGCGGACTGAAGTGATGATAAGAGTCATAGGGTTGTCCACCGAAAAGCAACAGGTGTTGGTCACTCATTTTGGACCAAAAGGCTACTTTGCTCTTAATATGCTTTGCTTGAATAGCGTGGTTTTTAGAGAAACCTCTCTGGTTAAGGTATTTCTCCCTTCTTTATAATACCACTTAACAGCTAGAAGAAAATAACATATGTTGTATCTGTTTGTATTTATGACTACTGAATTAATAACTTACAGCCCATTGGATGCAAAGAAAATGAGTGGAATGCTATAAATTATAGATGGAAGTTGTTAACACAAAGAGTGCCACATATGCTTCCCTTTGGCACAGCTTTGGAAGAATGTGATTTAAAGGGCATGAGTCTGTTTGCCTTCAATTTAATCTGGAATGGTTGGAAAGCACTGAATCACAACCAGTTCATTAGTGAATGCTATGCCCTTCCAATGGACCTTAGCCCCTCAACTCAGAGTAGATAAAGATTCTAATTACCTATAATCTTAGAATGGGAAAATCAAGTAATTTTTAGTTAATGTGTACTCATTTTATTCCTTTGGACTTTTAACAATCAAGTTCTGAATGGCCTCATTTTTTTTTTTCTTTAACGAGGTCATCTAAGTTACAGATTTTAAAAATAGGTTCTGTAAATGCAGAATATGTTGGTAACTTTGAGAGGCAGTGGGTTGTAGTGGACAGAACAGGCCCTTTTGTCTCAATGAGGGATTTTCTAGCTGCAAATAGTTGAATCCTCTATGTCAAAGAGGATTTTAGAATATGAAAAAGGTATTTTCAGGATATGAGATTATCTTACAGGATCCGTGGGCAGGAGAGGCAACTGGACCTCTGGGGGTCTGAGGCCACTCAGTCTGGGTTTCCAGGGCTTCATGGTCCCAGCTCTGCTTTTCTCTCCCCATGTGCTCCTTTTTTCTCTTTCACAGACTGGTTGCCTCTGCTCTCCCAGCACACAGCCCAGCACAGCTGCCCGGTTCTGGCTTTTTATCATTCCCAGTTCAAGGGTCAGCAGAGGCCACCTGGCATATCTCTGATTCCAAAATTCCTGGAAGAGAAAATCTGGTTATCTCATCTGGAGTCAGATGACCACTCCTGGTTTGTTCATTTATTAATTCAAAAAGTCTTTATTGAGTTTCAAGAAATGTTTTAGGCACTGGGGATACATCCCCCGCCCACCCCAATGGAGCCTGTGTGTGTGTGTGTGTGAGTGAGAGAGACAGACAGACAGACAGACAGACAGAGAGATGGAGAGAGAGGACGACAGAGAGGGCAAAGGACTCTGAAAGCTTATTCTTTTGGGCCTGGGTTGAGAGTTGCAATTTTCACAGAAAGGGATGTATGGGCTTGGACTTTGGGTAGACCTGGATTCAAATCCCGATTCCTCCCCTTACTAGCTCTGATTGACTTTGAGCATGTTTTTTTTTGAGACAGAGTCTCAAGCTGCCGCCCTGGGTAGAGTGCTGTGACATCACGGCTCACAGCAACCTCAAACTCTTGGGCTTTAGCGAGTCTCTTGCCTCAGCCTCCCAAGTAGCTGGGACTACAGGTGCCCACCACAATGCCCGGCTATTTTTTTTTTTTTTACAGTTGTCAGTGTTGTTTAGCTGACCCAGGCCAGGTTCGAATCCACCAGCCTTGGTGTATGTGGCTGGCGCCCTACCCACTGAACTATGGGCACCACCTGACCTTGAGCATGTTAAATTACCTTTCTCAGTCCCAAGTTTGGAATCAGTAAAATGAGAATAATCCTTTACGGTGTAGTTTGAGGATTAAAGTGGCATGGTGCCTGTAAAGCCAGTCGCAGCATAGTGTCTCCTATGTAATCAAAGCTCTGCCACTCAGAGCAACTTTATCAAATGCGTTAAATATTTTAAACAGAAACCTGAACCTGTTTCTTCATCTATAAAATGGGAACGAACACCACCTTCCATATAAGCATCTCACATGCTTATATGAGGATTAAATTATGTGATGGACGCCAGAGTGTCAGGAATTTCTGCGTAACGGGCCCTCGGTGTGCCACTGTTCCTCTTGTTATTAACCACATTTTTTTCTCCTAGTTCCCATTTGGCCGGCGCATGCCTTGTGACATCTACTGGCACGGAGTTTCGTTTCACGACAATGACATATTCTCCGGTCAAGTGAACAAGTTTCCAGGTATGTGCTGTGATTGTTGGCATTTAAAAATGCTTCCAGGGTCAGGTTTTGTAGAAACACTTTTCTACAAAAACATGACAGTGTTTTGAGATCAAACTTGAGGACTCTTAATTGGGAGCTGCTGCCTACACCCCGCTGCTGTGCTGTCTCCTTGGGAGGGAAGCCAATGCCGAGATAATCAGGACCGAAACCACTAAGGGTTTCAGGATTGGAGACAGGTTTTTAAAGATTTAAAGTCAGGCTTTCTTGGTCTAATTCCACTGTTGGAAGAATAGGATTTCCAGTTTTCAGGTTATTGATATAATATGGTGGTCTAATGAGGGGACTGTACTCTCAAAATGAAAAAAATAGCCAACATTTAATTTGCAGGAAACAAATAGCACTAAAATTCTAGGGCTATGTTACAGAAATGGGGTTTCAGTGTCCTTTTCTGTAAGTGTCACATTAGAGATATGGTATTAGGTACCATTTTTAAAAACAAAATACATCATCTTCATACTGTACTATAGGCTGCAGGCAGCCTGTGAGACTTACCCTACAAGGAGGACTCTCAGTGCCAGAAAAATGTCATAGCCAACGCGTTAAGACAGCCTCCTCACTCCACTCCCAGTCTTCTGAGATCCCTTTTTATTTCGTTTTTTAAATCTCTACCACCTTCTTCTGCTATGATAACTATTCTTGGTTATATTTCATGGCTGAATGAAGAGGGTGCCTAAGGATGCTGGGCGTGTTTATGGAGAGGGAGCATTAGATTAGGCTGGGTATGATACAGCCCAGCAATCTTCCACTTATTGCAAAAAAATGTTTATTGCACAAACCATATTACGATACTATAATAAATTTTCTTTCAAGAGTGTCACCTGGAATCTTATCCTTCGTTTAACAAAATAACAATGTGAATATTTCTGCATTCCCTCCCAAATTTTAGGCATGTTTAGTTATTATTTTTTGCACAGTTGCAGTCAGAATACAGTTGCCTGAATAGAAGTTATTTTCTGTTAGTATTGTATCATTTCTGCTTACTTCAAAGGGAGAATCAACTTACTCATTTTCTTTGCCATTCTGTCTTATATCTTTAAGACGACACCGGGCAGAAACCCAATGTGTGTCCATTATACGTGGCCACTTATGCCACATCCACAGGGAGTTTGCACCCAAGTATGCAGACTTACACAGTCACTACCACAGGCCACACTCAGCCCAGGTTCACTTACAGGGATATAGGGCAGGAAACACAGCTTGGCGGCCAGTGTCAAGCGTTTCTCTTCAGTGGAGTGTTGGTAAGAGTCCCAGGGGCTAGTCTCTGGCTCCTCTGGTGAAAGTTCAAGTGCCAGGAGACACTGGGGGATGTGACTCTGTCTTGACTTAGATGCCCCACAGGAGCCAGTGTGCCTTATCCCTACTCCGTAGCATGGCTTCCCAGATCCCTGCAAGGGTCAGTTTAAGTTACAAGAATCACCACTCTCAGGAAAGCCTAGAGTGGCGACTTCCTACCAGATATGTAGGCAATTTACTAATCAGGGATCATTTCAACATATACTTTGTTGTCTCATAATACAGTTACTATTCCAACATTTTATTGGTTTCCAGGGGAAATAGATAGAAAGTTAACCCAAGCAAACAGCAATAGAAAGTTAACCCAAGGTCCAATTTGTCCTTAGAGAAGGAAAAGGGATTTTGTTACAGAGCAAGACCGACTCTTACAGCCAGAGTTTTTGCACGCCAGTTTAATGGGATAGCTACTATTTTCTGTCTCTTGCTGCACAGAAGAGGCTACTTTTGATGCCACCAAAAGTAGGGATACCATCCATAAAGGGATACCGCCATAAAACCCCCATCATTTTGGGCTCTTGGGTTCCACCCGCCATACATCTCAGACCCTGAATCTCAGCAAAAAAAAACTTGTGCGTAAGCTGAGAATGGATGGTTCTGGACTTTCTTAAAGCAAAGCCATATCTAAGTCAGATTATTTTATTTTTATAGAAAGTCTTAATTTATCAGTTAAGATATAATAAAGTATTTTGAACAAGGAAATTGCACACAGGAAATCGACTAAAATCTAACGTGCTGACACAACAAAATAAATTACTCCCATCAGCATATGTTCAAATGCTGTCAGTTTATTCTGCACATAGTGTTTATCCTTGCCTGGCATACCTACTAGAACCTACTGGAAGCAATAGACGAAACATTATTTTAGAATAATGGGATGTATAGATAAGGGACAGAGTTAAGTGTGGACACTAGCTAGAGTCAACCCACTGCTGACAATTACTACCTTTCACAGGGCAGAGGCCAGGGCAGCACCATTCCTCGGCCACAGGTTTGAGAGCCACCTTTGTTATAGGAGTTAATTAATCGCTCTTAGAAAGGTGGAAAATTATATGTTCTAATCACTGGCAGGTGGACTATGGGATGGAGAAAACTGGTCCATTAAGGACACTTCTTTGTATATTTGTCTATTTGTTCCAAATGTAGTTCCACTTCTTTCCCACTCTCCGCCAGGAGGCAAGGCACGAGCAAATGGGGAAAATGCAGGCGAAGCCTCACTTGATGATCCATGTCTTAGGAACCCTGTCCTCATGGGAAGGGCTGTCCTCTGCCACACTGTTCTCCCAATATCCCTATAAGTGGTGGTACCATCAGAGGGAGCCCCAGGCCCTGGGGAGGGCCCTAGGCAGGGAGTATCAGGTGCTCAGTATCTTCAGGAAGGAAGACGGAGTCTGGAGCCGGCTTGGCCTGGTGTCAGCAGGACTGGCCGTGACCTCCCTTTCACATATTTACTCTAGGAATATGGTCCTGGCTCAGCGAGAAACCCAGCTACCCTCATCAGGGTCATAGTGAGGGAGGGTGCCATTCCCCACCCCTGTCTCTGGGCTACCTCTCCAGGCAAGGATGTCAGCAGGGGCCCAAGACTCTCTGGCAGCATTGGCTGGGAAGACAGCTTAGACGTGGAGAAGGAACAAAGCTTTTGGGGGAAAGTGGGTGGAGAGACGGTTACACTGGCACCTCCTGAAGAAAGACGGTCAGGCAGGCCTGGCCCTGACAGTGGGCAGCCTACAGCCTGTGCACAGGACGTGTCTGGGGAAAAGTGGCATTGGCTTGTAGAGGTGCTGCTTAGCTTGCCTTTTTTTTTTTTATTTATTTTTTATTTTTTATTGTTGGGGATTCATTGAGGGTACAAGAAACCAGGTTACACTGATTCCATTTGTTATGTAAAGTCCCTCTTACAATTGTGTCTTGCTCCCCCCAAAAGGTGTGGCACATACCAAGACCCCACCTCCCTCGCTGTTTTTTTTTTTTTTTTTCAGTTTTTTGGCTGAGGCTGGGTTTGAACCCGCCACCTCTGGCATATGGAGCCAGCGCCCTACTCCTTTGAGCCACAGGCGCCTCCCCTCATTGCTGTTTTTTTTAATTTTTATTTTTATTTTATTTTATTTTTTTGAGACAGAGCCTCAAGCTGTCATCCTGGATAGAGTGCTGTGGCATCACAGCTCACAGCAACCTCCAATTCCTGGGCTTAAGCGAGTCTCCTGCCTCCGCCTCCCAAGTAGCTGGGACTACACGCACCCGCCACAATGCCCAGCCATTTTTTGGTTGCAGCCGTCATTTTTGTTTGGCGGGCCCAGGCTGGATTTGAACCCG
>CAUYRH010083508.1:0-36228 GCA_963574655.1 Perodicticus potto | reverse complement strand
GGAAGGAGGGTAGGAACAAAGCTCCGTCCCCGCTGACACCGGGGCTGAGCACCGCGTCCCCCTGTCTCGGTTCCCGCTGACACCGGGGCTGAGCACCGCGTCCCCCTGTCTCGGTTCCCCCTGACACGGCGTCTGAGCACTGCGTCCCCCTGGCTCGGTGGCCCGGCCCCTGAGTCGGAGCACCGCATCCCCCTGTCTCGGTTGCCCCTGACACTGGGTCTGGGCACCGCGTCCCCCTGTCTCGGTTCCCCCTGACACTGAATCTGAGCACCGCGTCCCCCTGTCTCGGTTGCCCTGACACCGAGTCTGAGCACTGCGTCCCCCTGTCTCGGTTCCCCCTGACACTGAGTCTGAGCACCGCGTCTCCCTGTCTCGGTTGCCCCGACACTAGTCTGAGCACCGCGTCCCCCTGTCTGGGTTCCCCCTGACACTGAGTCTGAGCACCGCGACCCCCTGTATGGGTTCCCCCAGACACTGAGTCTGAGCACCGCGTCTCCCTCTCTTGGTTGCCCCGACACTAGTCTGAGCACCGCGTCTCCCTGTCTGGGTTCCCCCTGACACTGAGTCTGAGCACCGCGTCCCCCTGTCTCGGTTGCCCTGACACTGGGTCTGAGCACCGCGTCCCCGTGTCTCGGTTGCCCTGACACCGAGTCTGAGCACCGCGTCCCCGTGTCTCGGTTGCCCTGACACTGAGTCTGAGCACCGCGTCCCCCTGTCTCGGTTGCCCCTGACACTGAGTCTGAGCACCGCGTCCCCCTGTCTCGGTTCCCCCTGACACCGAGTCTGAGCACCGCGTCCCCCTGTCTCGGTTGCCCTGACACTAGTCTGAGCACCGCCTCCCCCCTCTCGTTTCCCAGGGACACGGGGGCTGAGCACCGTGTTCCCCTGTCTCACTCATGTCTTTACCCATGGAAAGAATTTGGCAATTTTTTTTATTTCTTAAATCAAAGTTTTCCCTGTTGCTCTTAGTACAACTCTAGTTGCTCTAGTTATTTATTTATTCACAAATAAATATCCTTGAGTTTTAAGAACAGCCATCCATTAAAAGCTCTTGGGGTATCTGAGTAAATATGAGTTAAATTGGAAAAGATTTGAAAAAACTGTTTTGTTTGAAATTATGGGTTGCAGTCATGAAAATGTAACGATACCAACTAGTCTTGATAATTTAATCTTTATTTTCAGAGATTGTTCCCAGTATTTCTAATTGCTACTTTAGAATGAAATCTCTTTGGTTCTGGGACTTGTTATGCTAATTAGCGGGGTGGAGGCAGCTTCCTTGATCTCTGCTCCCTGAGAGTTTGTTTTAGATACACTGCATTGCAAGTCTGTATGGTAAAATGTTGTTGCTAATTGTATCTGTGCTGATAACATGCCATTGGCCTTACGTCAGGTCACACGCCCCTCCACTGGCCCACTACTATTTCCAGCCAGTGGTATCACTCCTGTTACTCTCCCAAATATACACACACAGCAACAGTGTGTTCCTAAAATAAAAGAACGACGTATATTTAACATCATTCATTTGCATACTAAATGGAAGCAATTAATTACAGAGTTAAAATCAATTTTTTAAAGATTTTGGTGTAATGGCTTTTATTTAAATCAGAAAATAGGCTCTATTTCAGAGCTGGAAGGAAATTTACCAATAATTTAATGTAACATTTTCTTTTTATAGGTAAAAAAACCCAAAAACCTGAAGCTTAGAGCAATTAAGTGACTTAACCAGGTTACATTCCGCTAACTAGTGGCACAGCCAGTTTCAAAAACGAGTCGTTCTGACTGCATTCTTTCAGTTATGCTAACTCAGCCGTCTCCAAATTTGTGGGAGAGAATTTTTAATTTCCTTTTCTAGTATTTTTTAAAATGTCAAAAGCTAACATTCATGTGTCTTAGTAAATTTGCCTAACTTTTTTGGCCCTTTTTATGTATATTGGTAAATGAAAATGTGTTTGAATTTCCCAAGAGTACTTGGATTTCATAGTTTTACATTTCCTACAAAGGGACCAGGCTCAGCAATTTAATTTTCAAGGACTAAGAGCTTTCATCAAAGACTTCACCTTGACAAATAATTGGTTTTGGGAATAGGGGATAGAGATAATTCAGAGATATGATAAGCATTCATTCATTTATTCAGGCAGACATGTATTGCATGCCCATTGTGTCTTAGACACTGTGCTGGGTACAGGTCATGTAAATATAATTATGGCAAAATTCTTTCCCTAGAGGAATCATTTTTTTCCTTTTCCCCCCTAATAGCAAAGGATCTGATATATTCTTGCTTCTCTTAAATTTGGTTAATGTTTCTCAAGGTGTAGTAAAAGTGCTACTTGTGGTATGCCACATGATTTTAGATGATAACAGACACACATTTAAAAAAAATAGCAATATATTCATTTCCATGTATGAAAATATAGTTACCTATTCAGTGTAGTCATATATTCATTTCAATGTAGAAAAACCAAAACATCTCACAATGTAGAAAACTCAAACATCTCACAAACGTCTATTTAACACGTTTAACTGCTGTGTGAGTTGTATTTAACTCACACTAGTTTTGGGCCCTGCACCTCATGAAGCTGAGAAACCTCTACCCATTGTACTTGCTGTCAATTGGCACATCTCCCCCACCCCCTATCACCCTGCTCCAGCCAGCCCACCCTCATGTTCCATACCTGCTACACTGTTTCCCAATTACTATAACTTCTGATTTTGAGTTTCCCCTTGAATGTTTGGCTAGCAGCTCTTTGAATGAAATCAATTCCATAGCATGTGAGGATGTGACATTGTTGCACACATTTAGGGGGTATGATTCAGAGGTCCTCATCTGGGGTGACCCCAGAATCCAAGGTCCACTCTAGACTTAATGAAATACACATGGAATGACCAAAGACTCAATTCTCAGATAAAAATTCAATAAGTGTGTCATGAGTTACATATAACTCACATGGTGTGCAATGTAAAAACAGTCTAGCGCTGCGTGAGTTGCATATAGCTCACACACAGAAACAATAAAAAATAAAATTTTCATTAAATTAGAAAGGATCATCTAAATTTTTTTCCTAGTGTGGCAATGTGTTCATGGATGTTATGTCTCAGGACACGGATGATCGTGCCTATGATCCACTTTCTGCAGACCACAGAACTGCAGGCATGGTGCACAGGCCTGTTCTGGGCACCTCACCATTTCAGAAGTTTGATGGTACAGATTTAAAAGTACAGATGACAGGGTGGCGCCGGTGGCTCAGTGAGTAGGGCGCCAGCCCCATATGCCGGAGGTGGTGGGTTCAAACCCAGCCCTGGCCAAAAACTGCAAAAAAAAAAAAAAAAAAAAAGTACAGATGATACAAATTAATAGCACGGATTCTGCACACACTGAATTTCTGTGTTCATCACTGTATGCGTTAAAAGATACATTAAAATGCCATTTCTGAAAGCCCATGGTCATTTAGTACGTGAAGTGTAACACATAACTTTATTACTAATCATAAATAGTTCCATTCTCTCTAGGGAACATATTTTTAGGTACAGATGTTAGAAATTGATTAGAGTTATTATTTGTATTGCTTGCTTTAAAATATTTATATTTATAAAATATAACATTACAATTTTTTATTATAATTTTAATGGTTACTCTCAATTAGGGCTAATAATTATTCACCTTCTCATTTTTAATTCAAAGATGTGCAGCTGTGTTTGTATTACAAACACATCAAAATGAGTCAGTAATAACCAGCAACGTTAAACTTACGTACTTAATGAGGGGGTTGATCTTTTAAGTTAGCATCTGCAGCCTCACCCAGCATGTTTGTGCTGTGTGAAAGCTAGCTCACTCACCTACATCGCTGCTTTTTGTGGGCTCCTACGAAACCGAGAGCTGGGCTGTAAATAACTGGGCCAGAGAGAGCCAGCACCTCAGCTTTTCCAACTTAAAAACTCTGACAGTACAATTCAAAAACAAGCAAAAAAGAAGAGGAGGAGATGAACAATAGCAGATTTAGTGTCCACAGAGTTCGATTTGGGGCTGAAAAAATCTACATTAAAAAAACTTTTCCTTATGAAAATAATTCAAATCTACGGAAAAATATTATTTTTAAAAAATCCTTATATATCTTGTTACTTAGACTCAACAGTTATTAACGTTGTCCTTATTTTCTATGTCTATTTCTGAGGTATTTTAGAGCAAAGCCTAGACCTTATGACATACTAAATGCTTGAACGTGCATCTCTTAAAAAATGACATCTCGTTGTATAATGTGATATCATTATCACTTCTAACCAAAAAATTTCTCAGCATTCAAATTTTCCATGTCCCCTAAATGTCATTCTGCCGCTGGTCTGCTAGAATCCAAGAGCAAACAAGTTCTATGCATTGGATTTAGTTATTATGCAAGTTAGTTCTACTTTCTAATGAAAAAAATTCCCCTTTCACCTGAAACTACTATTTACCAGGGCCTCAATCAGCTGGCCCTCTAGGCTTCTAGAAGACAATTCGGACTTAGAAAGGGTCACAGACATCATTCTCCTTTCAATAAATCTCCATGTTCTATGGCTTTATCAGACTGAATTCCTTTTGGAGAGTTTAAAAAGACAGGATGGGCATGAAGTGGAAAGGGCTCCCAGGGTGAGAGAACTTCACCCAGACAGGAAACCATACTCCCAAAGGAACTGTGCATTTTCTGTGTCATCTTTCCCCAAAATGTTTTACAAAACGTTTCTGTGCTTCTAAGATTTTCTTCCTGAGCCACTCAAGTGGTACACCACACAGCTTTTCCCTTTGGAGGCCCTAGTGCACATGGAATATGCTGTATTAAAGAATCCAGTGCTCCACAAAACAATCACACTCAGTGTTTCCTAAACTGACTTGATTATGGAGTTGGGGTCCTCCCCCACCGGGCACCTAGTAATATCTCTTAGAACATAGTTTGGGAAGAAAAGTGAGCCATGCTCATATTGTAACCGCTTTTCTTAGGCACAGCCATAAGAAATTTTTATGGCAAAACACCTTCTAGTTGCATCTGCTGGTTTTCCTCTCCCTCCCATTAGGAGGTAAGTGATATTATGTACAAGAGGTGAGCTGAATAATGAGCTGCCGTGAGTTCAGATTTAATGTGAAGCCCTAACATTTGAAGACTTGACTGATAAAAGCCCAAATCTCTAATTGCTCATATTCCCGCTTCCCATGCCGGCTCCCCTCACCCTGTTCTCAGTGTAAACACAAATGTCTGGCTCGCAGCTGCGAGGAAGGTGAAGTAATGAAACTGTAAGAAGGCACCCTGTAGTGTCACGGTTTCCTTTCCTGATGACAGCGTACACATTTATGGAAAAAAACGGAGAGGCCGAAATCCGATGTTTCTAAAGACAGAGACTAAGGAAGAGCCTGCAGGAGAGGCCGAGAGAATTCCTCGCTGTGTCCTGGAACTTCCCGACTGCTCTATTCCTTCTACACTCTGCTCCGGCCGCCGCCATGCAGAGATGCCAGCTGGCAGTGGGTGGCAGTGACATCAGCAAAGATTCATCTCACCCGAGGGAAGCAGAACTATTACTCAAAAAATGTACCAGTTTAATTCTGGAATGTCTCAGTTTCTCTCCTTGGGTGAGAAATGTCTCTGGATTTTCTCTGCACTATCTGGGCAGGTGCTCAGGGTACACGATGTTTTCTAGGCTAGAAGAAAATCGAGAAGGCCTTTGCAGGGAGCAGGAATCCCCCTCCCCCACATTCTACCTCTGGCTGCCAGTTGGAGTCTGGTTTGTCTTTTGTATGTCTGTATGGCACCAAAGTGTGGAAATGAGCAGAAGCCCTGTCCCACAGGGTGACTAAAGCCTGCATAGTTAGGGATAGTACTTGGCCATTGTTACATTTCCTCAGTAAATGACATTCATTTTTATTCCCCCTGTTCATTAAAATGTTTCTCCTTCCCTTGTTTGTTCTCAGTTGTCTTAGTGGAATAAACTCCAACTTGGAACTGAGGACCTGGGCTTGAATCCCCCAGCCTCGTTCACTGTCTGTGTAACCTTATATAATCTGCTTAATCTCTCTGCACCTGCGCTGCTCACCTGTGAAATCGTGATTCTAAAACAACCTCAGGGCTTGTGAGTTTCATGATAGTAAAAAAAATGGAAATGCTCATTTCATATCCAGTGTGTGGGTGTTCAACAAATGTTGAATTCTTTGCTTTTTCTTCTTTTTCTTTTTTTCTGTATGTAAAAGGTATCACCCAATGTCATTGTTTTGAGGAGAAATAAAGGACTTCCTTGATTTTTCTTTTTAATATTACCATGAGCCATATCAAGCTCATCCTAAAGGGCTCTACTTCAGTTTTCTGGAGCACAGGAAAAGTTTTATAGGAGAAGCAACTGGGGAATTGGCTAGAGGGAAAGGCTGCCAGTCAGCACCTGCCCACACCACGCACTAGTTCTCATTTTTACACTATTTGAATAAGATGAGAAATGGCAACTAAGCATCCCTTTCTGCTTGTACAGACATCAAAGGGCCTATTTCAAATTGATAAGTGGACTGTCATCACCGTGGAATGCTTATGATTCCACTGAATGGCTATAATTAAAGAGAGACAATAAGAAGTGTTGGCAAGAATGTGGAACAACTGAAACCCTCACACAGTGCCATTGGCGATATAAAATATTTTTTATTTTGGAAAACAATTTGGTAATTTCCTAAAAAGTTAGACCTACAATATCATCCACTAATTTACTCTTAGGAGTTACCCAAGACAAATGAAAGCATATGTTCAAACCAAGACATAGATGTGAATGTTCATAACTGCATTATTCAGAACAGCAATTGGAAACAATTTCAATATCTATTAGTCAGTGCGTGCACAATGGAATACCATTCAGAGATCAAAGGGGACAAACTTCTGATGTGATACAGGCTACCACACAGATGAACTTCAAAAGCATTATGCTAAGGGGAAGAACGCCTTGTATGACTCCATTTAAATGGAAAATCTGTAGAGACAGGAAGTATATTATTGGCTGGGGATAGGAATGAGGATTAACTGAAAACAGGCATGAGAGTTATTTGGGAGATGTTGGAAATGTTCTCAAACTGGATTATGGTGATAATTATACAACTCTAAAAATGTACTGAAAAGTCCTTAAATTGTACATTTTAGATGGATGAATTAGATGGTACATCACTTACACCACAAGTTGTTAAAGGAAAAAGAATACTTATGTAATTCATCAAAATGATCTCCATATCAAAAGTACTATTCAGAGGCTGGGTGTGGTGGCTCAAGCCCGTAATCCCAGCACTCAGGGGAGGCTGAGGCAGGTGGATGGCCTGAGCTCAGGAGTTCAAGAGCAGTCTGAGCATAAGGGAGACACTGTCTTTAAAAACAGCTGAGCAATGTGGTGTGTGCGTATAGCCCCAGCTGCTTGGGAGGCTGAGGCAAGAGGATCACTTGAGCCCAAGACTTTGAGGTTGCTGTGAGCTAGAACATCACGGCACTCTACCAGAGTCAACAAAATAAGACTCTGTCTTTAAAAAAAAAAAAAAAGAGTATTCAGGGGTTGTGGGGGCACAACCGGATCTAGTCGTGTCCTTGGAAGTAGGCACACATATGTCTTTCAGCTCAAATGCAGTCAGACCTCCATGTCTATGGGTTCCACATCCATGGATTCAACCAACCAAGGATGGAAAATATTTGGTAAAAAAAATTGTATCTATACTGAGCACATATAGACTTTTTTCCTTGTTGTTATTTCCTAAACAATACAGTATAGCAACTATTTACATGGTATTTCCCCGGTATCGGGTATCATAAGTAATCTAGAGATGATTTAGCGTATATAGAGTGTACACGACGTGCATGGGTTATCTACAAGTACCATGCTGTTTTATACCAGGGAATTGAGCATCCTTGCATATTGGTATCTGAGAGTGGTGGGGGGCGCTCCTGGGACAGTCCCCTGAAGATACTGAGGGATGACTGGGTTCACTGTCCTGTGACTCTGATGGGAAACAGCCCCAGAGCCCCAGCTTTCTAAATAGATAAGGCATGGAGCAGTGAGCCAAGTGGAGGTGCAGGGAGGGGTCAGCGGAGCCAAAGCGTAACAGGAAATGACGTGCAGGCCAGAGCCGCCCCGTCTGGAGCCTCGAGAATGGAAGTTTGATCTTTGGAAAACCAACACCCAGCTGGTCCACCTGCCATCTCCTGTCCTGTCCTGCAGTCTGTCTTGTCTCTGCCCCTCCCCCACTCCTGCCTGGTCTGATCTGATCTCAGGGCTGTGCTCTCCACCTGATGGTCCCTCTGTCACTTGGCCCTCAGATGTCCTATCTGGGTGGACTTTCCTCTAAAGTGGCTTAGCCCCTACATGCCACATGTCAAGCCAAGGAAAACCCTGTCTTCCAGTCATTGTGTTTCAGTCACTTATACAAAGCCTTTTCTAGGTTTCATTCACATATATCTAAGAAGCTAAAAAGTATTAATTTTCAATTTACATTTTTGAAGACAATAAGTATGATTGAGGATCTCAGAATAGTGAAGTTTAGATAGCTCCACACTTAATGTTTTGATAAGCACTTAATGTTTTAATAATGGCCTCAGTATTCCAGAGTACGATTATCAAGAGAGAGGGAGCCCTGTGAAGCCTACCTAAAACCTACCTAAAACCGAAAATACTCTCACAGGCCTCACCGCCAGCTGAATCATTTAGATTTTGAATTATATTGCCCCCCTAAAGCATACAGTACTTCACAAATTACAGCTAATAATTACTGAGCATTTATGTTCCAAAAACATTATTTCATCTTCGCAGTGACCCTATGAGGTAGGTACAATTACCTGTATGTTAATGAATGAAAGAAGACATCATGGGGGGGCTCTGCTCACGTGACAGCTGCTGAGTGGCATGACCAAGACCCAAGGCTTTCTCACTGCAAAGCCAGTGTCTACCATCCCCACTCTATACATCCAAATAGACCTCATGATAATACTTTTTTTTCAAAAATGGTCACCTTCAGTTTTACAAATGGGGAAGTCCAGAGAGGACTGAGGCAGGCCTCCGGCACTCACCTACACTCCAGCTATGGGCTCTCCAGACAGCCAGAACATTCCAGACTCTTCATTTGCTGGAAATCACGGGAGTAGCTGAAAGTAAAAGAACCATTTGTGTTTGAGTGACTGGGTAATTAGAGCCGCTTAAGCAGCAATTGTGTTTACTACATTTAATCCAAAGGTTTTGGCATCTGTTCCACTGAGGAAGAGACAGACAGGATCCCAGACCCAGAACACGGGCGCACGGCACACGGACGCACGTGCTTTCAGGACTGAAACCAGTCATTTGAGTCAGGGTAAATTATCACACAGCAAATTCCTTTAAGATCTCCCTTCGGTACGTCTTAGAATTGTCTGTCTTCTTAATCTGACATCAAGCGAAAGTATCAGGAAGAAGAACGAGTCCCGAGGAGGAGACGCGTGCGAGAAATGCACCTGAGACCTTCCCCTTCGGGGATGTCGCTGCTGCCGTTTTCACGGTGTGGAGACCCCAGTCCTGAGCCTGATGACTGCAAGTAAAGGAAAAGTCCCCCAGCAAGCCCGTGACACACTTCAAACTTCCCCGTTTTCCCTCTAAAGTCCTCCGGTCATGAGTTCAAATAATGTTAGGCAATAATTTTTTATTTTTCCTCCATCACATGAATCTAAATGCCTGGATGTTTGGCAGGATAGTTCTCTTCCAGGTCACGGTTGGTGCACAAACAACGACTTCTATTCACTGACAGACGTCTACAGAGAAGGCTTTGTGCTTGGCATTCCACAGTTATTATTTTTAATCCTGATAACTCGGCAAAGTAGATGCTCTTATTCCTATTTATGGGGAAAGAAGACTGGAAAACAAACAAACAAGCAAAACCGGGCCAGGGAGGTTAGAAAATTCTGTCTGACTCCAAATCCGTGTGCTGTCCGTCGAACCCTGGAGCACCGCCAAGGGTTAGATGATTTCCTTTTGGCTCCTGGAATAAGCGTTTGTCTCACTTACTTAATACCCAGCAGGAATATAGGGTATGTATGTCAACCCTCCCCCCCAATAAGACATGGAGGTTTGTTCTTCATCTCACAATTCAGGAAAGAGAAAAGGTAGACTCAGTAGGTGCGGGGGGAGTTGAGAGAAGGGAGCAGCCAACATGAGTTGAAGAGAAAGGGGAGAAGTGTCTCCAAACGAAGTGAGACCCAGGTGGACCTGACACAAGGCAAGGTTCGGATATGAAGAGAAGGCAGAGAATAGCATTCCACAGAGACCTGGGACTTAGGGCGAGCCTGCTGAGTCAGAAAACAGAGAGGACAAGGTCTGTCCTGGGGGGAACAGATTTGAAGGTCATTGCAATTTACCTTATCTTCGTGCCACTAAAGAAATTCAGAGCCAGCCAAGGGCCAGGCCGGAGTTACTCAGCCCTGCGTCCTGTCTTTAGCCATGTTAAAGAAGAAAAAGGATAAGGGGAAACCCCAGAAGGACCCTGGGACAAATAAAGTCAGAATTTCCGAGTCTGTTTTCAGTTGCAATACTCTGAAAATGCAACAGTGGACATTTATGAACCTCTTCTGCATTAGTTTCTGCTAAATGAGAAAAATATGAAAGCCTCCCCCCTACGCACACATCATCACCTTCCCCAACACAAACACACACACACACATTTCGTCCAGTTAGGAATATGCAGAGCACTGGAAGTTATATACCAAGTGTTCAAAATACTGATTTTGGGGCAGCGCCTGTGGCTCAAAGGAGTAGGGCACCAGCCCCATAAGCCAGAGGTGGCAGGTTCAAACCCAGCCCCGGCCAAAAATAAAAAAAAGAAACAAAATACTGATTTTGGGTATGAAGATGTCCTCAAACTGTGTTTTTATCCCCTTCTGCTTTATACTGTGAAGACACATGAGCAGTAAATTGTGTTGTGTCAAAATTCGGACAATGTTGCTGTCTTCTAGTATCCCAGGAGAGATGGTGTTAATGGTCTTTACGGGATTTCAAGCCTGGTTTCTAGATACAACGTAACTTTTTCTTGTCATTACAAATTTCCAATGTGTTTAAACACTCCTTTTAATTTGCACAAGATTAAGGCAAACAATTATTTTAGTGCATTTTAAGAAGAAAGCTAGCCCTCCAGACAAATTTTCCCAACACCCCTCAGGTCTAATTTGGAGAGGTAAAAAAACTTCATTTTACTAATTTGCTGAACACAAAAGCTTTGGTGCCGATGTTTAGCTCTCTCAGCCTGCAGTTGAGAAGGGCAAGTGGAAAGCATCTCCCTGGGCTCTGGGGCTGCATGGTGGCAGCCCGAGGCAACAGTCTCGTCCCCTGGCTAAGCAGGGCCTTGCAAAGGCTGTTATATAAAAGACAGGGCTGTGTACCTATCCCACAACGGATAACACACCAAATAAAAAGCAAATCCATCTTGCTTTTAGGAAGGCAGCAATTGTCAGGAATGAAAGAGGGGGAAACTTCAGAAATGAGAGAGAACCTAATTTACCCTTTTATATTCTACTCAGGGTCTCCCAGACCCTTGGAATTTCCCTTATCCAATTTTATTTATTTATTTTTTGAAACAGGGTCTCACTCTATTGCCCAGGCTAGAGTGCGTGATGTCATCATAGCTCACCACAACCTCAAATGCCTGGGCTCAAGCAATCCTCCTGCCCTTGCATCCTGCCACCATACTCTGCTACTTTTCTATTTTTTTGGTAGGGATGAGGTCTTGCTCAGACTGATCTCAAACTACTGAACTTAGGCGATCCTCCCACTTCTGCCTCTCAAAGTGCCAAGATTACAGGCGTGAGCCACTCCAATCTTCAACTCGTATTACCTGAATGATGACCCAGTGAGGGCTACTGTTTCTAAGTTGGTAAACACCAGGGTAAGTTTCATAGGAAATTTTTTGAATCTATTTCCAGAGCCCTAAACCGCAGTCCTTGGTTTGTAATTGTTACACGGTGACTTCCTTTCATTCATTTCATTCATTGATTGAATGTCTACTACAACTAAAGCAACCACTGTCTCTACACTTGGCTCGTTCACAGTGGGAACTCACCGGGAGAGGCAGAGGACTGGAGGACACATTAGGACGGAGGCAGAGCCTGCGCTGTCAACGGTGTTAGTGGAACAAGGAGTTACGGCGATGGGAGGGGACAGCTGTGGTCGGAAAGCCTTCCAGAAACTGCCACTAGGAAAGCTAGGAAAACTATGAAGGATGATGAGTCATCCAGGTCGAGAAGATGTAAACAGGGGGTCTAATTGGAGAAATAGCATGTCCAGAGGCAGGGAAGCATGAGAAAGTGTGTGACCTTTGCTGACATATGACAGGTGATAGAGCTGGAAGAGGGCTGAGCTATCAGAGTGACAGCAGGCTCCAGTTTTCATGACCTAACCTGTTCAGACCTGTGGATCTCAAGAGCCCATCTTAAAAGGCTGTTCCTTGATCGGCAGTCAAGGAACGTGATCGCAGGTCACATTCGAAACGCATGACTCACTGAGGCAGAGATTCTGCAATGTGAGAATCTCGTTTCACTTCTTAAAATATAATCAGGAATTCCACCAAGATCCTTTGGGTTTTGCTTGAACCATCACCCGTCCCTTTCCAGCATTCCATACACTTAAGGTATGGCTTTAACATGTTTGTAAAGGCCCGTTGACTTTAAAATTTGATCTCTTATTTTTTGAGGAACAGCTGTTATTCATTTTATTTTATTTATTTTTGAGAAAGAGTCTCACTCTGTCACTGTGGGTAGAGTGCCGTGGCATCATAGCTCACAGCAACCTCAAACTCTTGAACTCAATAGTTCCTCTTACCTCAGCTTCCTGAGTATCTGGGACTAGAGGTGCCACCACACCCAGCTAGTTGTTTTTTTTTTTTTTTTTTCTATTTTTAGTAGAGACAGCCTTTCTTAGGCTGGTCTTGAATTCCTGAGCTCAAGCAATTCTCCTGCCTCGGTCACTCAGAGTGCTGGGATTACAGGTGTGAGTCACCACACCAAGCCTATTTATTTTTATTGTATATTCAAGAAAACTGAGAATTTTATGACAAATATCAAAGCCACAGAGAAGGAATTAGATTGAAGAGCTCTCAAAGCTCGATTTGGGATGAATCGTCTGGGTACTGTGAATAAGGGCAAACACTCTGGAAACTAAATTGAGGGTGTGTTGGGCATATGAGTTGGGGGCAAGGGAGGGTTGACTCAGAGTGAAGGTCCAGGGCAGAAGACGAGTCCACTGGTGGATACGCTGAAAGGACTAGAAGCTCACAAACATCTAATAAACCGTCTTCTGTATTTCTCCCTATAACCAAAGACCAGGAGTCAGGACGACAGCTTCCCCCTTTCTTGTATCTGTGACCCTCAGTTCCAGCTGGGAGATTTATTTTCTTCTCTAGGTCTGCCTTTAGTGATCATTTTATTCTATTTTCATTGACATAAATGTAGTAAGGGTTAGAAATAGCTTGATTTGCACCCTAGTGGAATGCCATGGGTCCCTACTTCTCTCTCTAGACAGCCCCACCTAATCAGGAGCCCTTAACACAGCGTGTGGAGCCTGAAGCTTTTACAATTTGGGGGGTGGTGGTGAGGGGTTACAGGGTGAGGACACTGAGAGGGAGATGCTCTTTAAGAAAAAGAATAAAACATTATATGTGAAATTAAGTACAACAATGAATAATTACTTACAGCAAGGAAAGAAATCATAGCAGGTTGTAGACGGCTTAGAGATTTAGGACTTTGCCTAAAATACCTTTAGATGAGTTACCAGAAAGGCTCACCTAGAAACACTTCCTATTTGCAATCTGGCTTCTGCTCTACAACATCTGACGGGTCCCAGCCACGCCCCACTCACAGGGGCCCAAGCAGGTGAGGGCCTGAGGTTTGCACTTCATCAGCTCCGTGGTTCCGCTGATGAAGGCTGCAGGAGAACAGCTTGGATATCAGTCTTCGTTTGCCAGAACATTCCCAGGTTTTGCCTGTTATTCTTGTTTACATTGTAATGATTACCTTTTCATCCCAAAATACAACCCTGGTTTGGACGATAAACAACAAGATCACCCTATTTATGTGGGTCCCCCCTGTGACCACACAAGCTGCACCCAAGTAGGGAGCTTTCAGTTCCAATTTTTGCACCTTCCCTGGGTTTCTGCTCCAGCCAGGCCTGGTAGAATATATTTCCCAGTCTTGAAGTAGGGCAATCACTCTGACCTACTTACTGGGGTTACGCCAAAGGTTCTGTCGTGTGTTTTTCTGTCTTCTTAAAGAGCATCGTTTTGGTTTTGCACACTAAGACTTTTTGAAAAATTAATCGGTGTGTACAGCGTCTCTCATTTGGGGATCCAAGGATCTGTAAGTAATACCATCTAATCCCATAGATTTCGTCCTTACTGCCAAGCTTTTGTGAAGATCCACCCATCTTTCTGAGCAACCTACAGGGTGGAGCAGCAGGACATTCAGGCCTAGTTACAAAGGTCATCTGGGTGCTGTCCTTTGCATCTGATGTGCTAGTGATGCTAAGGAAGTTTACTCAGGCAATACCTTGGCCTTGGTGAGTCCCACAGTGTCAGTTCATCACTGTCAGAGAAAGACAGGCAGAAGGCTCACCCCCAGGAGAAGCTGGCTTTGCACATTGCACCAATGAGGATGTCAGGATGGGCCTGTTGTGGGCAGGCTGCTGGGCCCCAATCCACCACTTCAGAGCCTTTGAGTCATCACATCCAGCGCAAATAACCAGGCGATGTCGAGGTAACATCAAAAAGTTAAGGTTTAAGAGGCAGCTTCCTCTGCGCACTGATTTGGGCACATAAACAGTGGCGTGGTTATGTGCCCCTCTGTGTTTAAGGTAATTACAGCTCAGCCCTGGAATGTGGCGCTGTGAAAGCCCCATTGCAGCAAACGCAGTTGATTCTATCTGCAGACTGCGGCAGGGCAGCCAGACTGGCACTCCCTCTCCCTCAGTTCACTACTTCCTACTCGGGGACATGTCTGGGGATGGTCTCTGGGAACAGCAGAACTTGAAGGCAGGCACAGGTGCACTGCCCAGTGGTCTAGGGCTGGTGCCAGTGTGTCTGCAATATGGCCTGGGGACCGTGACCCACACCAGCCTGTGGTCACTCATGCTTAGCAGGAGCTCTCAGAAAACACCGAGACCTGGGAGTGGCAGCGGCCTGGTCCGCACATCACCCTTCTTCATCAGGTCATGCTATCACTCAGCAAGCCAAATAGAGCCAACCAGGGATAGGCTGGTGGCATGGGCAAGACGTCCTGGGAGGGGTGACATCTCTGGGGTCACGGCATGATGGTTCTTGGCTGCTGGCTCCAGAGGCCCTAATGGGCCCAGGCAAGGGTCTGACTGGCCTAGCCCAAGTTCATTCTAAACAGAGGGAGACAGGGGTTATTTGTACATTTCCACTTTGGAATCATACCTTTCTCAGGGAAAAAGATTCAGCCGTCCCCCTTCTGCCCTTCATCCTGACTCCCCATCCTCAGCCACGTGCCAGGTCAGTGGAACTTTTCTTATGGTCTGGGGACCCTCTTTTCTCTCTCTCCTTACAGAACTTCCTTCCTAAGTTATTGCTGGCAGCAATGTTTGCACTAATTAGCTGCCCTTGATGGGTTTATTCCATCCAGTTGTAAATTTTAGAGGCAAAGTTCCCAGGCCAATTTAAAAGTAGGATTCACAGACCAAGCTGAGTGGAAATCGGGCTTGGACGACCTCCACAAGCAAGTCCAGCCAATCCCCACGTGCTTGAACACAGCGTTCCCGGGGAGTAAGTCAAAGGGACAGGCCTGGAAGAAATCTCACGTAGACCACTCGGATTAGTCACTTGACCTTACAAACAAGGCACCTGGGGCTCATAAAGGTGAATTAACTTGTCCTATCACACAGGATCACCTCTGAAAGTGAAAAGGGTGCGGGTGGCTCCACAGACCACAGGGGAAACCACAGGGGAAACCTGTTGTCTACCGGGCCAACTTGAACACAGGTGTCGTAGGGAAGGCCTTGTCTGTTCGTCTCAAGTTCATCTTTCTTTTTACCTTCTGACTTTTTCCCCCATGGAGGAATATTATACCCCAAAAGAAAACACATGGAATCCAGCTGTTGAGATATTTCAGATATTCCAAAAAGTATACGAAGCAACGGGCATAGTTTTGGTAGGGACAGTGGGCCAGGCGCCCCCTAACATCCGGCCTGATCATGTCCCAGGTTCTAGTCACACACACCCCACTAGCTCTAACCCTCCGCGTGCTGAGTGGGGAATAGTCTCGATTCCACATCTGTCTCCGGCACTTTCAGAGTAATTAGGGAAGGTTCTGGAGGCAGTGATGTGGGGAGGTTTTTTTAATGGGGTATTTGGGAAGAAATCTTTCTGGCCGTGCTTAAGGCAACTCTTCCAAAGAGCATTGATTTCTTTATGTACTGTCATCAGAATTATAGGAAGCCAAAGTCAAGGTCTCCCCTCCTCCTCTTCCTTGTCTGCTTCCTGTTCCCTTCCTTCCTGTTTCCTTCTCTTCTCCCTCTCTCTTCCTACCCCTCTTCTTTATTCCTTTTGTCCTTTTCTTTTTCTCTTTCTCTAGCCTCCTCCGCTTTCTTCTTCTTCTTCTTTACATCCCAAAGCCAACTGTGCCATTTAATAAACGTCACCCACCCACCCTGCGTGCCTGGGTAAGGAACACTGTCAGCAGGCCCCTTGTGGAAGCCTGGCCTCCTGTCCTGTATCAGAAATAAGTGTTCCTTCGCTTTGTTCAGCTTCTGTATAGATATGATATATTTTGGTGTTTTAATGTAGATACAAGAAGCCTCCTTATGTTACTGAATCAAGACCAGAAGGTTTTAGTATGGAACTTCTGTCATGGGACATTTCTGTCATGCAGAGAAGTAACTTCAAACGATGCCAAAAATCACCCTCAGAGGAATTCTAAACCACCCGAGGATTACATTTTTCAGTCTCAGAACAAAAATTACTTGAAATTCTTTAAGCGTAGGGAGTCCAAGGATCATTTGGATTTCTGTAATATTATGACTATGTACACAGAGGGTACCAAAAATGCACGCACATTTAAAGAAAGGAAAAAAACTGTCTTAGAAGTGTAATAATATATGCCGATAACATTTGCTATCTTGTATATTGTACCTTGTGTCTCTTGTCATTGTAGAAGTCAAATGTGACTTGAGTATAAGAACTTCAATACAGCTTTTTCCTTTCTCAAAATGTGTACACACTTTTTGGTACCCTCTGCATATATATTTGGCATCAGATGAAACTTTGTCAATTCTTCATAAAAATGCACTTACAGTTATATTGTGATAATTATTTGTGGGGTGGCGCCTGTGGCTCAGTGGACAGGGCGCCGGCCCCATATACCGAGGGTGGCGGGTTCAAACTCAGCCCTGGCTGAACTGCAACAAAAAAAATAGCCAGGCATTGTGGCGGGTGTCTGTGGTTCCAGCTACTCAGGAGGCTGAGGCAAGAGAATCACTTAAGCCCACGAGTTGGAGGTTGCTGTGAGCTGTGCGATGCCACGGCACTCCACCGAAGGCGATAAAGTGAAACTCTGTCTCTACAAAAAAATAAAAAATAAAAAGTGAGACTCTGTCTCTACAAAAAAAAAAAAATAATAGTAATAATAATAATAATTCATGAATGCAATGGATAAAGGATCTTTAGGCAAGTCTCAAGTCTTCCTGTCCCCACCCATGGGCTTCCTCAAGTCAGAGGAGGCTGCCCAGCAGCCGACCCTGAGGGTGGGAGTCACTCTGGATCCTCCGCCGCCACACCCTTCACTGCCACCTATGGCCACGTCCTGTCATTTCACTTCCCAAATATATTCAGTCTCTGCCTGTTTCTCGCCCATCTCCATTCATTCCAGGCTTCCCAAGCTGCCACCACGGGTGCTAGACCGTGCATCAGTAGCCCCCAACACGTCCCTTTCCTTCCACACTTGCTTTTTTTCCAATCTGTTCTGCTCACAGCAGAGTGACCTTTTAAAGAAGTAAATATGACAAGCTGTGCTCTCGTGTCTACGTGGGTCCTGAGGTGGGTCTGGCTCTCTTGCCACGCCCCTCCCGCTCCCTGCCCTGCAGGTGCCTCTTGCCCTCTTTTGGTATTTCACGGGGATCTGAGACAGGTGCTTCCTCCTCCTCTTCCACTCACCACTCCCCTCGCCCCACCGCGCCCTAGACACTGACTAGTTCCTTTTCATCATCAGCTCTTCGCTAACTGTAACTGTCAGAAAAGTCCTGAATCTGGACCAATGCAGGTAACGCAATGTACTCAGAGAATATAATTATGCTCAAAGGTAACACTTGGTTCTTCTCTCTAAAATCCCCACCATGTGGGGCAGAGGGGCTCACACCTGGAATCCCAGCAGTGTGAGGAGGTAGGATCACTGGAGCCCAGAAGTGGGAAGCTGCAGTGAGCTAGGGTCACACATCACAGCCATCTAGCCTGGGGGACTCAGTGAGACCCTGTTTCTAAAAAAGTAAATAAGTAAAGGCTGCATCAAAACTATAATACAATGTGGCCAGATGTGGTGGTTCACACCTGTAATCCTAGCATTTTGGGAGGCCGAGGCAGGAGGATTGCTTGAGGCCATGAGTTTGAGACCAGCCTGACTGAGACTGGGACCCCATCTCTACAAAATATACACAAATTATCTGGTCACGGTGGCAGGCATCTGTAGTCCCAAATACTCGGGAGTCTGAGACAGGAGGATTGCTTAAACCCAGGAATTTGAGGTTGCAGTGAGCTATGTTGATGCCACTGTACTCTAGCCTGGGTGACAGAGTGAGATCCTATTTCAAAAAAACAAGACAAAATAAAACAACAAACTAAATAAATACAATCTTATTTTTAAAAACCTCACCAAAATCATGAATTTTGTATTTATTATACATAGATTATATAATAATATATGTTTATATTTATTATATTTTTATTATTGTATTATATGTTATATCTAATTTCTCATGCATAAGATCTCTCTACATAATGCGTAAGCTCTCCCACAGACTGAGCTCCGTGGAGGCAGAGTCTGTGTACGTTCTGGCTCAGGTCAGCGTATGATAATTGTGCAGTAAACACTGGGACTGTGTCATCATTGTCATACATTTGCAAGGCGCATGTTTGATTTTGAAGGGAACCAGTGTTCTAATACCCTTACAGGCACGTACATGCTGACCAGATGGTTGCATTGCCCTTTTGTAGGCAGTAAAACAATGTTAAAGAAGAAAAATAAATTAGGAAAGGTAGTTTAAAGTCCTCAAGTTCAGAGCTGCCTGCAGCGTAGGAAAATAATAATGATGAACATTTATTGCTCTGTTGTTATGTGTGAGGAAGGTTTTAATTATTTTAACTCATTTAATCCCTTCAACAACCCTATGAAGTAGGTAACATTATAACTCTCTTTTTTTACTCATAAGAAAATGGAGGTGTACTTGGAGCCCAGTGGCTTACACCTGTAATCCCAGCACTCTGGGAGGCCAAGGCAGGTGGATTGCTTAAGCTGAGCAGTTTAGACCAGCCTGAGCAAGACTGAGACCCTGTCTCTACTACTACTACTGCTACTACTACTACTACTACTACTACTACTAATAATAATAATTAGATAAAATGAGCTGGTGTGGTCCCTGTAGTCCCAGCTAGTCGGGAGGCTGAGGCAGGAGGCTTGCTGGAGGCCAGGAGTTTGAGGTTACAGTGAGCTGTGATGATGCCACTGCACTCTACCAAGGAGGTACCAGGAGGGTAGGTAACCTCCCAAGGTCTCAAACGTCCATCAGCCGCATTGTGTCACAGTAGACGTACTTCACACAGTAGGTCTGTATTCCTGTGGCTTGTCTCACTGGCATGCTGTCCCGGCATACTGACCTTCACTCGGTCAGATTTCCCGAATGATGCCTGGCTCCTCTTGGTCACTCCCTTCCTTCCCTCTCCCCACCCCTGTCCCCCTGCCTTCTCTCTCCCCCTCCACTGCTGTTCAGTCCTAACATTTCTGACAGAGCCACCTTTCCACCGGGCTAACACACGCAAGGGCAGAATTCCCACAGTCCAAAGGCAGGTAAAGATGTGCGTGCAGAGCAGGGACTCTTCCAGAACAATGACCTGCTGCCTGGGCAAAGTGGCTCGGTGGCAGGCCACGGCCATGGGCGGAGCGACACTGCTGGTCCCCAGAACTAAGGGGCTGTCACCAGTGCTCCTAAAGCTTTGGGGGAAGCTTCCTATGACAAGTGGGAAAGACATACCCACCGTAAACTATGTCCTAGGTTTTGTTCCATGGGCACGTAAAGTGATTTTCAAAGCAGGATGAGGATGAAAGGCAGCTCTAGACGTGTGACGCAGCCTGTGCCCTTCCCCACCTGGGACCAGCCTCCAGACTAGGGGAGTCACACACCTGTGATCTGAGGACGCCTCACGGTCATGCTGCTCATCCTCAGCTCCCCAGTCCCCTCGGCTGTACCCAGCCTTCACCACTTTCTTCAACCCTTTCATGTAGTCTAGGCCACTTGTTCTCAACTTTGGTAACCCATTACGAACACTGCAAGGTCTCCTAAACACATCGGTGCCCGGGCCGCAGCCCGGAACAGTGACACTGGTTTTGCTGGTGGTGGAGTCCAGCATCAGGAAGTTTTTCAAGCTTCCTACCTGACTCCAGTCTGTGCCCAGCCAAGGATTAGAGCCATTGCCGTAAGCAAATAACGTCCCCTCCTCCCTCACCGGAAAGTGTAGGCTGCGGAGCACGGACACCTCAGCTGCCTGTCCTCTGCGGCCTTTCTCCACCCTCCCTCAGCCTGCTGCCCTCCCCTCCAGTGTCGGAGGTTGGCCGGTCCCTTTTGCTATTTCAGGATAACACTTTAAATTACATCCCTCATGCCCGTATCTTCCAAGATCTTCCAAGACTTGCTTTTATCTCTGGTCTCCTACTCCCTACTGGATCTTCCCCTTCAGATTACAAACAGGTATAAATACCCTCCTCTTCCCGTCTTCAGAAAGGCGTCTCCGGAGCTCATCATCTCCACCTGTGTCCCTAGACTCACATGGGTCCTGTCCACTTCATCCTGTGTGTTCTGGCAACGTTCTTGTGGAATGCCAGGCCTCTCAGTGGCACTAGCTCTTACTAACCTTTCAGAACTTGGCTGCTCTGCTACACTCTCTGAGAAAGCCTTGCAGTCACTGGCTGAATCAAGACTCTTCTACCTTATGAAGCAAGTTCAAGTGGGATTCTTTTTTTTGTCCCCTCCTCTCCTCTCAAATGTCGGCTCCTTGAGGGAAGGAATCATTTTTGTCTTTGTTCACATCAGCACCTGGCTAAACACAGGTGTCTGATCTATGTGTGTGGAGTTGAATTACAAGACAATTTTCCAACCCAGCTTCTTGGAAGAACTGGTGTGGTCTAACTGGCCATACCGAAGTTCATTTCTGCAGGCCCTTGTGCTTTTATTCCCATGGATAACTGCCACAGACAATACCTGGGGCAATTACTGGGACATTCTTTGGGATTTTGTATAATGCCACCTAATAAAGCCATATTTACTGCTCAGGAGGGATCTCTAAACAAACCCAACACAGGATTCCTTCCATTGGCATGTCCATATTTTCTGAGGTCACCGTCCCTCGATAATAACGCTGATTAGTAGTCAGAAGAAGTAAGAATCAACAGCAAGTTGTGCATCTTGTTTGCAGTCTTAGAAATTAAAATACCTCCAAGAATCCAGCACCACTTCCTTGCAGTCAGGCAGAGCTGACCTACCTCTGCAGAGGGGACAGAAGAGACTGGGCCACCATGCTGAGTCCCAGTGGCAGCAGCTCACTAGAGTCCCTCTGTTTCCTTCTGTGGTCCTCCTAAGCCTCCTTCACAAGGACCCGTTACTGTCAGCCATCCTCAAGTGCTCAGTTCCCTCAATGGAGTCGCCAAATCCCTACTCCACCTGATTAACTAGCTGAGTCAATCTAAGCGACTCCTCAGCCTTATGGCCCTCCTTCCTGCCAAGTTTTGTAAAGCTCGCAGACTGCATGTATTCCTAAGCACGAGAAACACCTGTGAGCAATTAAGCACATACCCTTGCTTTAGAGGCCTCGGAAATATGCTTGTGGCTCTTAGAATGTTGTCACGGGTCTATAATTACAGGAGACCTCAACCAAATCTTCCCAATGGTCCAATTACAGGAAGGGTCATTCTTTCAAATACAACATGATGCTGCTTCTAAAAATAATTCCGCCTGAGATTCAGAAAGAAGTATTCCTTACGCGGGCACGTCTTTAAAGGAGCCACATGTGGGAGTTTGCAGGGAGAAGGGCCTCCAGACAGGTCTCTGAAATATGTATCTAACCACTGCATGGGGAAAGGAAACCACCAAAGCCAAGGAAAGGAATTTGCTGAATTAAAATCCTATTTAAAATTACCCACCCAGAAAATGTCACATACGTTTCTGTTTGGCCTACAAACAACAGCCACAGAGTTAACAAACTATGCCTGCAACCACGGGGGGTCCTGTGAGGATGTGCCTTTCAGAAGAGACAGTCCCCTGGAGAATTACAGAAAAAAAGATAATCTTTTCTCTAATTGCAAAAGTGAATTCTTATCATTCTGAGATGCACACTACTTTATGTTCTATGTGACTAGAATATTTAAAGTTAAGTCTTACAACATGGATGAAAGTCCCCTACTCCAAGCACCAGGCTGAAAAAAACCAAAGTCCCTAGAAAAAAGAGTTTTTAACCAAGCATAGTTGTGCTTCATGAGCTATGAGAATACCCAGGATCCTGGAACAATTTTGTCTATTTGTGTATCATTCAGGGAAGGAGAGTGGGAGGCGTCCGCAGACACATGGGAGAAGCAGTGGTCATTACCACATGTGGCTACTGAGCACTTGATACATGGTGACCTCAATTAAGGTGCTGCATTTTGCAAAAGTGGAGCTGCATTTTGAAGATTTACAGTGACAAAAGGAATCTAAAATATCTCATTAATACCTAGTGTATTAATTAATGTTGAAATTATAAAATTTTATATGGATTAGGCTAAATAAAATGTATCTTTCAAATTGATTTCACCTCTTTCTACTTTTAAAAAATAGGCCTTGGCACCCATAGCTCAGTGGCTAGGGCGCCGGCCACATACACCAGGGCTGGCAGGTTCAAACTCTGCTTGGGCCTGCTAAAAACAACAATGAAAAACTATAGCTAAAAAACAGCCAGGTGTTGTGGCAGGCACCTATAATCCCAGCTACTTGGGAGGTTGAGGCAAGAGAACACCTTAAGCCCAAAAGTTTGAGGTTGCTGTGAGCTGTGATGCCACGGTACTCTCCCAAGGATGACATAGTGAAACTCTGTCTCAAAAAAGCAAAAACAAAAATGAAAACAAATAAATAAAATAAAATTTAAAATATGCCTCTAGAAATATGTTTCCTCCTGGGAACTGAATAGACAGAGTGCCCCCAAAAGGCACCATACCTAGGGGAAATGACCAATTATAGCTAAATGTACCTTTATGGACAAAATATTCAGGTGGCTAACACGTAGAGAATATTTTGTAAATGCGTATTTTGTAAAATTGTGTAATGAGTATTTTGTGCATAAAGGTGTATTTAGCTACAATTTCTTATTTTCCCTATGTATGGTGACTTTCTGGGTGACTTTGGAGACACCCTGTCTTGGCACCTCTCACCCCGAGCCTGCTCTTTGCCCCGCATTTTCTATCTGGGTCACAGGCATCTCTGAACTCCTCCTCGCCCCATTCCCTGGCCAAACCCGGACATGCAAACAATCATTACGCCTGATCAGTCTCTAATACACCCTCTTGTGCTTGTCACCCCTGCCTAGATGACTGTCAGAAACTCCCAACATACCTCTTTTCCTCCACATCATCTTTCTCACTGCTATCAGAATTTATTTTAAAATCACGAATCTGATTATATCATCTCTGGTTCAAAGATGAAATGATAAGGTGCTCATTGTGGCCAAAAATGTCCTTCATAAACTGTCTCAGTCCTGGCTTCATCCCCACCCTTCTCCCCAGCTGTGTTCCAGCCACACAGGACACCATCTCTCTTGCTCTAAGCCTGTGCACCTGTGGGTGCCTCAGCCTGAATGCCCTTGCCGCCCCTTTCCTTTCAAACCCCATGTTATCACCATCTTCGTGACAGCCATGTTTGAGCTCTCCTAGCACATTTTCTATATCCCCACTATGACACATGTTATGTTGCATTGAATTTATTTGACTGTGGGTTTTTTTCAAGACAGGGTCTTGCTGTGTCCCTTGGCCTGGAGTGCAGTGACATCATCATAGCTCACAGCACCCTCAAACTCCTAGGCTCAAGTAAGCATTCTGGCTCAGCCTCCTGTGTATCTGGGACTATAGGCATGTGCCACCACATCCCGCTTCTTTCTCTGTTTTTTGTAGAAATGGGGTCTTGCTATGTTGCTCAGGCTAGTCTTGAACTCCTGAGCTCAAGCAATCCCCCAACCTGAGCCTCCCGAAGAACTGGGAATATAGGTGTGAGCCACCGTGCATAGCCTTGACTGTTACTTTTTGTCCTTGCTCTCTAGTGCTGAGAACAGGTAGGAATTTGTGTGACTTCCAGAGAAATTCCAAGCAGTCTTGTTTCTATAGCTCTTTTAAAAGTACAGTTCTCCAGCCTCAGAAGCTAGACTTTGAAGGAGCCGTAGAGATCTTAGAGAATTCTGTAGTCTACCCTCTTATTCTGTGATAAGCTAATGAAGACCCACAGAGTTAGGTCTTGAGTAAGTCATTGTTTAGTGAGTGCCTGTAATCTCATTTCATCTTCATAATGATCTTTGAAGTAGACATTTCTACTAATACCCATTTTATAGAAGTAAAAAACAAGGCTTCAGGGAACCGAAGCTATGTTACCAAGGTCATGTAGCTAGTAACCTGGCAAGGGAAGGTTAGAATTCAGGTATTCTTTTACTTGGCCTAGCCATCTTTCCCTTGTCCCATGTGGCTACTTAAAATATGCAGCCCTCCCTAAGTTATTCACCTAAGATGATATGTTTTGTAGGAGAGGTGGAATGTTTTAGTGGAAAGAATCACCTTATGACAACAAGGCTAATTTTATCCTTAGCTCTGTGAATTACTAGCTTTATAACACCTGTCTCATCTAAAGTTTCTTTTCTACTAAGAGACTTATATTAGCTACATTGATTGTTAGAATAAGGATGAAAGTAAACATAATATTAGATCTATGAAAGTATTCAATACCCTATAATTTTTAGCTTGCATATGAATAGGCGTTTCTTTTGAAAATATTTTGTTTGTTATACAAGCGATTGGTATTCATTACGGAATACTTGACAATTATAAAAACAGAGAGAAGAGAAATATCACCATCAAGGTCACTACTAATATTTGATATAACTCTTCCAGTTTTTTTCTATGCAATTTTGTTTGACATATTTGTGATTACATAAAACATTTTGCTACTGTTTTTTCATTTACATTATGCTGTAAACATTCCCCCCTTTAAATCACTATGTAATTTTTATTAGCACAACTTTTCATATGCTTAGAGTTGTATAAGTCCTAATAGAGAGATATTTGAAATGTGGTTCTCAGAACAACAGAAGCTGGGATTGGAATTCAGGTCTTCTACTTGGCCATATTTGCCTGGTCCCATGTGGCTACTGAAAGTCTGCAGCACTCCCTAAGCTATTCACCAAGAGCAAAGACAACATATTTTGTACAGAGAGATGTTTTAGTGGAAAGACCCACATTACAAGTCTAATTTTATCCTTAGCTCATGCATTACCCAGAAGATTGCTATCCATGTAGACTTGGGCCAGTGGCTCACACCTGTAATCCTAATAACTCTGGGAGGTCAAGGCTGGAGGATTGCTTGAGCTCAGAGGTTTGAGACCAGCCTGAGCAGGTCTCTACCAAAAATAGGAAAAACTAGCTAGATGTTGTGGCAGGTGCGTCTGGTTCCAGCTAGTTGGGAGGCTGAGGCAGGAAGATAGTTTGAGCTCAGGAGTTTGAGGTTGCTGTGAGCTACAATGACACCATGGCACTCTTGCCAGGGTGACGGTGAGAAAAAAGAAAGAAAGAAAGAAACGTACACTTAGACCCTGCTTAGTCCTGTTGTATTCAAATTTGCATTTTAATGTGATCCCTGTGGGATTTGTGTGCACATTAAAGTGTGAGATGAAGTGAGAAAAAACAGTGGTTCTCAACCTTGGTTACACTTAGAAGTACTTAAGGTCTTTAACATTCTAATGTCCATGTTGCACTCCAGACTACGTTAGAGTCTCTAGGAGCAGGACCCAAGCATTAATCTTTGTCATTTTTTTTCCAGATTAATATGAGGGTACATACGATTAGGTTACATTGTGTCCGTAAGGTGAAATCTGAGTTGCAGATGAGGTTGCAAGATACCTCAGTCTTGCTTTGTTCTTTTTTCCCCTTGAGACAGGGTCTCACTCTATCAGCCAGGCTGGGGCTCAGTGGAGCCTCCTGAGTAGCTAGGACCATAGGCACATGCCATCCTCCCTGGCTAATTAGTTTTTATTTTTGTATTGATGAGTTCTTACTATTTTTCTCAGGCTGGTCTCAAATTTCTGCCTTTAAGGGATTCCCTGACCTCGGCCTCCCTAAGTGCCAGTGTGAGTCACCACGCCGGGCTGCAGCTGGCCTCTCTAACGCTGCCCTAGTGATCCCAATTATTCACGAAGGAGATGTGTCTCTATCACAAACCAACAATGTTTATTCAGACCTTCTCTTTAAGGCTAGAGTTCTTTCTACTAGGTTGTTCTGCAAATTTCTATGGCAAATTCTGATAAAACAAGACCCACCAATACTTTGTTAAAAATTTCTTTAAATTTCTCATTCCTGGTTTCCTTTCTGCTCCCCCCCACTTTCCAGGGTTTTCACTCCTGTACTCGTGTGCAGAGACCACAAAGAGTGGTTTTTCTGTTTCACAGAGCCAAGAAGCAATAGAAAGATTACTCGATTTCTTCTCAGTAATTTTATTGGCCCTGGCACATTCTCCTGCTTACACTCTGCACATCCAATTTCTCCCGTGTCTATGTTTGATCAAGCCAGTGAATTTTGAAACCCTGACTTTGTCTACACAACACTGCAACCATAGGGTGGGAAAAAAGTCAAGGTCATAGTCATCAGCTGTTTTTTCTAATTTTCTTTTTAATCAATTACCCACTTAAAAAATAAACACCTGAGATAACCTGAACGGCATTGATCACCTAGACCTGAAAAGTGTTTAATGATTCCTAACCCTGGGATTAGGAGAAAATATAGTTTTTTAAAACTTGTAGTATTATTTCCCTTTTCTATATAAAACAGTATGGTATCACTCTGAATAGTTTGACTTTTGTAGAGAATGTTATAATGGAACAGCAGGCATGTGGTATTACACTTAGCCAATTAAAAGTGATTTTTAAAATTCTTTAACTTTTTTTTGTTTGTGTTTTGAGACAGAATCTCACTCTGTCACCGTGGGTAGAGTGCCATGGTGTCAGCTCATAGCAACTTCAAACTCTTGGGCTCAAGGGATCCTTTTGCTTCAGCCTCCCAAGTAGCTGGGACTACAAGTACCTGCCACAATGCCCAACTGGTTTTTCTATTTTTAGTAGAAGCAGGGTCTCAATCTTGCTCAGGCTGGTTTCAAACTCCTGAACTCAAGCAATCTACCTGCCTCGGCCACCCAGAGTGCTGGGATTACAGGAATGAGCCACCATGCCTGGTTAAAATTCTCTAACTTTAATCCCAGTTATAGGGACTGGTTCTAATATCTTTAGTTTTTTTTAAACTCCTTCAATTTTGCCCTCAATTTTTAATATTTGTTTTAAACTTAACATTTATGTTAAAAATTTATCTTTTAAACTTTTTATTCTAAGTAGTACAAAAAAATTAAACAGATCTCTAGATAGTAATGGCCAACTGAATATAAGCCCTTATATCTTTTTCTGCTCAACAGCTACTACATATTAACTTTAAAAAAAAAAAAAAGTCTACTAAGAGAACGGGAAAGGAACTATCAGCTTACGAGAGATTTGAGAATTTTCTGGAAGAAATGTTGGAGGAATGATGATTGGAGGAATGGTGGCCTGGAGAAAGGAGACGGCAGCATTTATCAACCAACTCTCCTTTCTCATAGGTTTGCAAGATGACCCTAGGACCAAACCTGTGTACAGGTCAGGGCAGGTGGTTCTGCCGACCCCAGGGCACATCAGCCTTGCACAGAACCACCCACCACCCTGCAGCTGAAGCCAGACGTGGAGACTTGGCATGTGGAGTTGTACCAGAAGTGACTGCACAGCCATAGGCAGCTGGAAGTGAAGGAATCCTGCATCTGAACTCCACCTTCCTGCTTAAAAACCTCCAGGTGTTTCTCTGCTGCCTGAGCAGAGGGAGAAGAATGGGCTTCAGATTGTGTAAGCTCAGAAGCTTGTGTTCATGTGCATGTTTTTTTTTTTTGGATGGGAAGATCCATAATTTTCATGACATTGTCAAAGGCTCCATGTTAAGTGATTAAGAACCTCACACGCAGAGCCCTAATCCTTAACGTGCTAGGTGAGGCCCTGCACAGTCCAGACTAACCAGCCTCCCTGGATTGCGCCTCCCACCAGGGCCCTCTCAATTCCAGACACAGAACTGCTCACCAGTCTCAAACACGCCGTGAGCTCTTTCAAGCCTCCTTGATGGAGCTCATGCCTCTCTGCCAGGCCCGTGTTCCCTCTTTTGCCTCTTCCTCTGCCTGTAAATTTTCACTTATCCTTCAAGACTTGGCAATAATCTGTTGTGCCCTCTCCTCCCCCCCGCCCCCCAGTGTTTTCCTCAACCACTTCCTGAGCATGGACGCATGCGCAGTTCACCCCTGGGTGTTGTGATCATTTGCTCATGTGCTGGCCTCTTCCATTTGTCTGTGAACTCTTAAGTACAGACCAAGCCCTTCTCCACTCCAGACCACACAATAATCATATGGATGCAGCAAGCAAAGAAGGAGTGTCTGTGTGATCAGCTTGGCCAACTGGCTTCTTGGACCTCATGGAAGCTGACGCCGAGGGATTGGGATAAACATAGCCAGGTTTTCTGCCCAGGTTATTAGAGTCTGTTCAGGTGCTCATGTGTGTTTCTGGCTGATTTCTATACACCTTTTAAGAACCACTAAGAAAAAGAATAATCAGAGAATAAAAAAGATACTTGGAGATGAAAAAATATAATTGATGATAAAAAAAATTCACTAGGAGGTTTAGAAGATAGAGGTGGAGAAATCTAGAAAGTAGAGAAGCCACCCCGAGGCTGGTGCACACACCCTCCCTTGGCACCTGGAAGGTACCTTCTGGCCAGAACATTCATCTGGCTCCCTGCATTATAACAGCCATTTTACTGACCTCTGACCCTAACAGACTGTGCCTTTCTCCCCTATTGCCTGTCTCAGTGCTTGGTATAGTGGAAGTGTTGACATACAGGTTCACTGACAGAATGAATGGCAAAGGCACTAGGAGGGCAGGCGAGCCTCAGTTTGGCAGGCTGAATGGAATCTCTAAAGTAATTAGTTCTGGGGTTGAGGAAGGTGATAAGGGCAAATCCCAGGGCAGCACCCAGCCAGAGAAGGCCAGGCTGGGGCAGCTGATGGGTTTCCAGCTACCGCAAGCCTGAGAAGGAAAGAGGGACTTGCTGGGCAGACACAGGGGGTTGAACCACCACGAAGAATTCTGAGAGAAGCCAGGGGAGGGGAAAGCTCAGTCCACAGTTCATCTTCCTTGAGGAATTAATTCTTGCCCATCATTATGTTAAGGACTTTTCATATATTCTCTCACTGAAGGCTTTACAAAGCCCCATAAAGTAGCTATAATCACTGTTGCACCCATTTCCTGGATGGGAAAGATAAAGTGTACAGATAATAAGTGTCGGACCCAAGGTTCTGGAGCTGGTCATGGTCAGGGTTTGAGGCAAATGTTTGCTCACGTCTGTGCTGTCTTAATTATGGGGCTGCTCTCTCTGGGGGAGTCCAAGACAACTGGTCTGTTCTGTTTTGCCTGGGCTCCTGGCTGAGGACCACAGCTCCCTTTCCCAGAAGAAACTGTGTGGGAGCGAGAGTAAATAGCTGGGTTTGGGGCATAATGGTTTTCTTCTGTTTTGTGTTACTGGATCTGATGCACAGAAAACTGCCCAGAACCTCAAGTAATTACAGTGAGGCAGCTCTGCTTCCTTCATGCGGCCACAGCAGACAGGCAGGAGCCCGACCTCTGTGGAGTGAGCGCTGTGACAGCAAGATGGGAAAAGGCAGGGACCCAGAGCCACAAGCGCAGCGTGGCACTGGGTAGAAACTGGGAAGGGGCCCTCACCAGGAAGGCTGGGGACTTGTTTCATTTTAAAAGCACTTAATTAAATGCCCTTTAAGACACATGATGAAGTTGGGGTGAAGGTAAGTTTTAGGGCCCTTCCTGCATGAGGGTAGTATTTGTGTCAGGAAGACAAGCCCACTGGCCAGCCCAGACCAGGACACCAGGGCTGCCTGCCACTGCAGCTGTCCCCAGAAGCAAGGAGCACAGTGTGGGGGACGGAGGCTGTGGCTTTGCCTACTTTTTGGACATGTTTTTCACAATAGTGCACTTCGTGTATTATTGGACAATCAAGAAGAGAAAAATAAATAAAAATAAATTTAAGAAGGAAAAACAATTATGTGAAAGTTGAGCCTATCATTTCTGGGATAGTTAAGGCTGGAATTCGCACCTCAGGGAGGGCCATGTCCCTCTCTGATCTTTTTGACTGTGCCCCACGTGTGCCCCTCAGTTTTAAGCTGGGTGCCTCATACAGTTTCTGGCACAAGGTACCAAACATGGACAACTTCAGAGACTATTTTGAGCATGCAGGGGTGTCCAACCTATGGCCCCTGGGGCCTCCTGCAGATTACATGAGAACTTTTTGCTCATCTATGGTGTTAGATATTTTGAAGAAAGTTATACACGGACCTTTTTTTTTTTTTCTCATTAGTGCTTGTGTATTTAATGTGTGGCCCAAGACAACTGTTTCTCTTCCACTGTGGTACAGAGAAGCCATAGGTTGGCAGGCAGGCGACCTTCCAGCTGCAGCGTGATGTTAATTTTAGGTGTCAACTTGGCTGGATGAAGGAACACCTAGAAGCCTGCTAAAGCTTTGTTTAGGGGTGTGTCTGAGGGAGTTCCAGAAGGGATTAGCATGTGAGTCTGAGTGGACCAGGTGAGGAGGACGCACCATTAATGCTGGCGGCACCACCCAACCTGCTGGGGGCCAGGAGAGAGCAAAGCCGGGGTGAAGGCCACGTATTAATCCTGCTGCTGGAGCTGGGATACTCACGTCCTCCTCTGTCCTTAGATGACAACTCCTGGCCTCTGGCCTCTGGGCTTGAGGACTTACACCAGCACCCCCTTGGTTCTCAGGCCTTTGGCTTCAGACTGAGAATCACACCCTCAGCTTCCCTGGTGCTAAGGCCCTGGGTTTGGGCTGAGTCATGCCAGGTTCAGCACTCGCTCCAATTGCAGGTGGCACCCTGTGGCCTTGTCCATAATCCCACAAGCCAATCCCATCTCATGTATCTCTCCATCTATCCTGCTGGCTTTGCCTCTCTGGAGGGCCCTGAGTAAAACGTGCACCTCCCTGCCCTTCACGTCAGACGCTCAGTGCTGGAGTTCCTGGGATAGGAGGAGTCCATGAACTGAGGCAGGTGAGCCAGGTCACCTGGATGTTAGCCCGGAGCAGCAGCAGGGCAGAGGTGGCAGGAGAAGGCTGGGGGCTAGAGATTATTCTTTGCAAAGGGCTTGTGCAGCGGCCAGGAGTTGTGTGACACATGTATGTACGGGTGTGTGTGTGTGTATGTATATGTGTGATGATAGATATGGTGTTCACATGTGCACACTGCATGCGTGGCTGTGCACGTGTAGCACAGAATGAGTATCAGTCTGCACACGTATGTGGGAAGGCAGGCGCATTCTTTCCTCATGCCCGGAGCCCAAGGAAGTGCTGCCAGGTGCTTGAAGAGACCTGGGGGCCCTCAGGCCCCTCACTGGGATGCAAGGATGTGGCAGAGGATGGCCCTTCCCTTGTCCAGGAGAGAACGTGCTTTCTCTAGTCTCCGGAAACTGACCCATCTTACTACTGGTGACATTATCAAATTTCAGTTAAGACATCCGTTTCTCTGACCCTGTGAAGACAACAGCACAGCGCCTGGGGAATCACCGCAGCAGAGCTCAGTGAATCTCACTTCAGCAGTGGGGAAGATGTGAATTCTGGGACCTGAAGGTCCTCCTGACCCACCCACTTTAATTCCCTTTACAGATGAATAAAATATTTTGTGACTTTAGTTGCCTTCTCCCTCAGTAGTTCTTAAAATGCATAACCCACATGACATTACTGATCCTTGCAAGGTCTACATACCATCTCTAATTACTGAGGAGCTATATCCCAGATCCTATAGAAAGTTAATCCTAAATTGCCTCTGGTTTGCGGGGTGCCACCCATGCAGATGGGGTGTGACCCTGGCTGGAGTGCCTTTTAGGCTGTGTCTTCTCTCCCGGCATCCTCCAGACAGACATTCAAGCAGAACACACATTTTTGGGGGTAAGACAGAGCACTGTAATTATACCAACTAAATACTTTAGGCACAGACACATTAAGAAAGAACAAGTTATTTCCTTTGTTTGAGGCAGCAAAGGCCTGCCTATGCCAACCCATCCTAAAATAAGAATAAATAACATAGTGCACACATATGTAAAAGAAACCTGCAGAGAAGTGAACAGCATAGAAAAAATAATGACTATGTAACAAATCAGATGTGTGGCCAGGCAGGCCAGGGGCAGAGATAGAAAGGAACTTCATGCTTGCAGTTTTGGTTTTGTTTCACCCCTTGTATGTCTCGAGAGCATAGCTCACATAGGCTATTGATGCTTCAAGGATATAATCTCAAGGACAGAACCACATTCACTGGCCAGTACTGACAGTAAGCAATACCTCAGGAGGCTGGGAATTTATAATGTAGTGAGGGCCTGGGAGAGTGTCAAGGTGGAAAATTAACTCTCAGAGCAGAAATACCTGGAAATCAAGATGCACAGAGGATGAAGAGAATATGGCACATTGCAGTCTCCACTTGGGGTTACCGGCCCACAGGAGACCCCATGGTGTCTGCTGGAAGAAATACAACGTGCTATAGAACTGCAGTGCCCAAACAGTGGGGCGGCACTGATCCGCTGCCTGTTAGGACCAGGGCTCACAGCAGGAGGAGAGTGAGGGCAGTGGACCAGCCAGAGAAGCTTCATCTGTGTTTACAGCAGCTCTCCATCACGAGGGCGTCACCACCTGAGCTCCGCCTCCCGTCAGATGGGCAGGGATTCAACTCTCACAGGAGCGGGATCCCTGCCATAAACTGTGCATGCCGGGACCTAGCTTCTGGCTCCTTCTGAGACTCTAAGGCCTGACCTCTGAGGTGGAGCCCGGGTGGTGATAACAGCGCTGGTGAGTGGCTGCACACACAGATGGTCATTAGCAGAGAGGTCTGACTGCACAAGGCCGTAATAAATCAACTGCTGCAGTCTCAGATCGAACCCCCATCTGCCGAGTCTGTGGAAAAATTATTTTCCTTTTTACTGGTCCTTGGTGCCTAAAAGGTTGGGGATGGCTGCCACAGAAGCATCTCTTCACCTCTTCCCATTCTCTTAAGCTCTTAGCATCTATTCCTCCAATTTATCATTAGATATTTTTAGTGACTCTTTCTATGCCTTGCCCAATCCTATCCAATCATTTCCTCAAAACATGATTATTTTAATAATATTTTAGCAATAATCTTCCTTCTTGCTAACCTGAGTGCGTGAACATTCTTTAGCATGCTAATTACTTGAACCTGAAAGTGAGCTGGACACAGAGTGATTACTTCATGTCTTGCCCAGAGCAATCCCTCTAAAGCCACCCTGACACTGTCACTCACACGCCACAGTCCATGTCTTAGCATCTTGGGGTCCCCAGAGCTTCTCACATAATAGGTGCTCAGAGCTGCTGACCTATCCTGGGAACCGTTGGAATGATTTTCCTGCAAGATCTGCACCATTGCTTCCATATGGCTGCTCTGCTCACAGCCAGCCAGGCTCACTGCCCTCAGCTGCTGTGAGTAGTAATGGAAGCTTACTGACCAAAGGACAAAGCGGGCAACTCTTCTGAAAGGCTCCATTTCCGGTGGCCTCAGGATCGCTGGCCTTCCTGGCCTCTTGTGTCCAGATTGTTACTCACTCACTTCTCCTGCTCCTTAATCCACATATAGCACCTTTTTTAAATCACAAGAGAAATCACCATAGAATGCAGGATATCTGCAAATAAGCGTATTCTCCATAGCATTATTGACGATGGACGGTTTTTTCAGTGCTTGTGTGCCTGTCACCATGTGAGTTGGTTATGTCGTACGCATGATTTTCGATGCTATATTCCTTATTTGAGAATGTGGAAAACTGAGGCTCAGAGAAAGCAAAGAGGTCACTGAGGGTCATGTAAATAGAGATGGGCAGACTTGGTCTCTGAAACCTGCTGGATGCCAATGTCCTTGCTCCACTATCTCCCAGGGAATGATGAAAAATACCTAATGTACTATAATTTTCTTCTGTAATTTTGCTGTATTATGTCTACCCATCTCTATATGTATTACCAAAGGAAAAAGCATTTCACATTATATGTTTTTACTTTTGTAAAAGTAGTATTTGTTCCCTAAAAACCATTTAGAAAATGCAGAGAAGCGAAAAAGATGAGGAAAGCCACGGGCAATCCCGGCGCTCAGATACGACGTGTCTAAATTCGGTATGGATCTTTGAAGATATCTTTTATTGCAACATTTCTGGGGGAGTTCAAGCTGTATTTAGAATTAAAATTAGAAACACAGTTCTATGCCACTTGTGTCAGTCTGTTCAGGCTGCTGTAACAAAATACCATACAGTGGGTGACATATAAACAAGAGATGCGTATTTCTCACGTTTCTGAAGGCTGGGAAGTTCAAGATCAAGGTGCAAGCAGACTGGGTGTGTGGTGCGGGCTCAAGTTCTACCACAGACGGTTCCTTCTTGCTATGTCCTCACATGGTGGAAAAGCCAGCTAGCTCTCGGGGGTGTCTTTTACAAGGCACTAATCCCATTCATCACTTACCCTAAACCCCGTCTCCTAATACCATTGCTTTGAGAGTTAGAGTTTCAACACATGAATTTTGGGGGGACACAAACATTTAGATGGTGGCACCAATAAATGCTTCGATAGCAATCAATCATGTAGAAGCACCATGGTTTAAACAGCACTATAGGGTTAGATGTAAAGTTTTATTTCTGTGTGTGTGTGTTAGCCATATTGGGATGAACACTTCTGTAACTCTCTCTATACATTTTAATATTTTTTGAAAGAGAATAAGTATTGTTCGGTCGTTTTATGACTGTTAAATAATTGTTCATGAAAAAGTATTAAAGCTAAAAGAACTTAGCAACTTTGCTCTCCAAGGGTCAGCAGACCTTTCTTGTAAAGAGGCAGGTAGTGACTATTTCAGCCCTTTCAGGCTGTGCAGTCTTTGTGGAAACTCTCAGCTCTGCCATCACATCATGAAAGCAGCCACAGCTAACACCTAAATGAATCAACAAAATTTTATTCATAGACACTCAATTTGAATTTCATATAATTCTCACATGTCATAAGATGGTACACTTCTTTTGATTTTTTTTTTTTACCAATTTCTTTTTTTTATTTAAATTATTTATTTTTATTTTTATTAAATCATAATTGTGTACATTGGTGCAATCATGGTGCACAATGTGCTGACCAATTTCTTAAAATAGAAAAACTACCTTCAGCCTGTGTGCCATATAAAAACAGGTGCCTGGCTGTGGTTTGCCTCCTCTGCTCAGAATCATCCATTCATGCTTAGAGATGTAATTCTACATCAGTTTCTAGACACAGAATTAGTTACAGAATTAGTCAGATTTCTCTTTCCAACCCTTCCTTGCCCTGGATAAAGATACTCGAAGGTCTGGCTGCCTTCTCTCAGGGTTACACAGGTTCAAAAATTACTTCCATTTTCTTTAATTTGATTTCCTGGAGCATCTGATTATCGGACTGGAGTAATTCTTTTTTTTTTTTTTTTTTAATAGAAATGTACCATTTTATTACAAAGTCTCACAAAAATGAAAATAGTATCTCAAAAAGGAAACTAGACTACCAATCTCCACCAGCAAAACTGGGGGAAGACAGGGCAGGCAGTATGTTTCTTGGCTCA
>CAUYRH010083507.1:0-14733 GCA_963574655.1 Perodicticus potto | reverse complement strand
AGCTGGAACATATTCTTCTTAGCAAAGTATCTCAAGAATGGAAGAAAAAGTATCCAATGTACTCAGCCCTACTATGAAGCTAATTTAAAGGTTTCATATGAAGGCTATAACCCAACTATAGCACAAGAATATGGGAAGGGGGAAGTTGGGGTGGAGGAAGGGTTATTGGTGGGGCCACACCTATGGTGCATCTTAGAAGGGTACAGGCGAAACTTAACTAAATGCAGAATACAAATGTCTTCATACAATGACTAAGAAAATGCCATGAAGGGTATATTAAACAGTTTGATGAAAACATTTCAGATTGTATATGAAGCCAGCACATTGTACCCCTTGATTGCACTAATGTACGCAGCTATGATTTAATAAAAAAAAAAAAAAAGGTGAATTTGGCAATTTTGTTGAATAAAAAATTAGTTGCATTCCTATAGACTTGTAACAAACATTCAAAATGGCATAAAATGTCAAATACCTAAAAATGAATGCAATATAAAAATGTGTCAAATCTTTCCCGTGATCACTCAATACATTGTTTTTTAATTTATTGAATTTAAGCAAGTGAAGTGATATATGATGTTCATGAATTAGAAGGCTTACTATTTTAATATGTAAATTTCCCCTAAATTGGTCCTCAAATTCAAAGCAATATTTATCAAAATCCTGCTAACTTCTTTTTTTTTTAAGTTTGCATGATGATGCAAAGGAGGTAGAATAACCAAGGCAATCTTGAAAGATACTTAATAGTTGAAGGATCTATATTTCCAGACAACAGTGTTAAACCCCAAGCTACAATTTTCAAAGCAGTGTTGTGTTGGTGTATGGACAAAACCAAAATTAAAAAAAATAATTTTTTTTGAGACAGAGTCTCTCTCTGTCACCCTGTGTAGAGTACCAAGGCATCGTATAGCTCACAGAAACCTCAGACTCTTGTGTTCGAGTAAATCTCTTGCCTCAGCCTCCCAAGTAGCTGGGACTACAGGCTCCTGCCAGAACATCTGGCTATGTTTTTTAGAGACAGAGTCTTGCTCTTGCTCAGGCTGGTCTCAAACTCCTGTGCTAAAGCAATCAACCTGCCTCAGCCTCCCTGAACGCTAGGATTATAGGTGTGAGCCACCATGCCTGGCCCCCAATTTAAAAATTTTTGATAAATTTATACATTCATACAAGCTAGACCTTACTCCCTAATCAAAATATAAAATAATTTTATCTTCTCAGAAAGTTTTGTCTTACTGATTTCCCAGAGAAAAGAACATAATGTTTTTAAAAATTTATTTATTTATTTTTTTGGAAGGTGAATGAATGTATCAATGAACTAACACAGTCCCCTCTGGGGCAAAGTGAATGAATGCATCAATGAATGGACACAGTCCATCCATGGAATTGAGGCCCAGGAAATTCACATGAAACTGACCTAGGCATAGGGAATGGGGGTTCCACATTTAGTCCCAAGTGCAAAGTGAAGGAGACACCAAGGCACAGGTGACCCCTTGGCAGTTGTCAGGCCTTTTTGGCTATTGGAGCCTCTGGTGGGGGTTGGAGGTCCCCCTCCTTGCCTGTCCTCCAGCCCGCTGGCTACAACAGCACCAACACCACCAAGGAGGAGGCGTCAGGTCCGCCAGCTCTGTTGAGCTGACCAGGGCGCCAAATGTCCTGCATCAATTCTCCCTCTCCGAGTAGAAACCCTAACTGCTGTTAGGGAAAAGGGGCAAAGACTCGATCTAACTGCTTCCTGCTGAATTGGGTGATGATAGAAGGGGGCAGTTGGGGTTTCTCCGGAGGGAGTGTGATACAGGGGTTCATGGACTGGAACCATCTTTATTGCGTGTGGCTTGATGACATTTCTGGAAAACACAAATCTGATTAGTATAATCAGTAATAGGTAAAGGTAGAAGAACATAATTTTTATGACCATAAATTATTTTCTGTTCTTGAAAATCATATAAAGGAAATAAAATGGTAAATACTTTACTGTGTCTGATTCTTTTACTTAATGTCTGAGGGATTCATTAATGTTGTTGAATGTCTTAGTTGATTTTCATTGTTGTTGTTAAATTGCTGAGGATTATGATTCTAGTATGAGCATAATTTGTTTTTCCATTATTCTCTACATGGGCTTTGAATTCTTTTCAGTTTTGGCTAATTCCAATACAGGTCCTATGTAAATTTATGTACAACTCATTTCATAGGCATATGGATTTTTTTTCTCTTGGATAAATGCCTAGGAATTGATATGACAATGGATAAAGTATATGTTTAAGATTATTAAAACTTACAGTTTTCAAAATTGGTTGCACCATTTTGCACTCCCACTCACAAACATCAAGATTATTATTTATTTTACATTATCACGGATATTTGGTGTTGTCAGTCTTTCAAACAATGTTTTGAATAAGCAATTCCTGGATGACTAATGATGATTACTACTTTTTAATATGTTTATTGCCCATTCCTATTTGTTCTTTTTTAAAAAGTCTTTTCAGGTTAATTACCTTTTTATTTTCCATTTGGTTCATATTTTTCTTATTGATTTTTGGGAGTGCTCTATATATTCTAGATATGAGTCTATTGTCAGCCATGTATTAAAAATATTTTCTTCTGATCTTTGAATTTCTTAAATATTGCAACATTTTAAGATAAATAAGAATTACAGTCATTCCTTTGTATCCACAGGGGATTTGTTCCAGAAGTCCCCACAGATAGAAAAATCTGTGGATGGTCAAGTCCCTTATATAAAATGGTATTATTTGGGCTCAGCGCCCATAGCACAGTTGTTTGGCACTGGCCACATACACCCAGGCTGTTGGGTTCTAACCCAGCCTGGCCCAGCTAAACAACAATGACAACTGCAACAACAACAAAAAAATGGCCCGATCTTGTGGCAGGCGCCTGTAGTCTAGCTACGTGGGAGGCTGAGGCAAGAGAATTGCTTAAGCCCAAGAGTTTGAGGTTGCTGTGAGTTGTGATGTCATGGCACTCTACTGAGGTCGACACAGTGAGACTCTATCTAAAAAAAAAAAAAAAGAAAAAGGTATATTATTTGTATATAACTTACACAATATTTCCATATATTTTAAATCATCTCTAGATTACTTATACACAACATAAATGCTATGTAATGGTTATTAGATTGTGTTATTTTTAAAATTTGTATTTTAAATTGTTTTTTCCTAATGTATTTTTTATATGTGGTTGATTGACTCTATGAATGCAAAATTCAAAGATATGGGGGTTTGAATATGTAGAGGTTTATATTCTCTACTGAACAAAATTCATTTTTATTGTTATGAATAGGGATTACTTTATTGCTAGGAATGATTGCAAATTTGTCAGTTTTCTACAACTTAATCACTACCTCTATAGAATTATAAAATTCCCTAATCAATAGAAAGCTAATAAGATGTGTGTTCTCTCATAGAATCAGATAATTCCTAGGGGTTTCTCTAGGCAATGCCCTGTTCTTCACAAAAACTTACCTAACACACTGTATGGTTTATTTACAAATCATGAACATCTTTTTCCCGGTAGTATTTCCCTCTCTAATCCCTGTGATCACAAATAATCTCTAAAGCTTTTTATTTATTCCCCTTTCATTTTTAGTTGAAGCATAACAATTTTACGTATTTAGGGGGTTGGGGTGATATTTTGATACCTGTACAATGATACAATGTATAATGATCAAGTAAGGGTAATTAGATATCACCACCACAAGGTAATTAGTATATTCATCACCAGAAACGTGTTTAATTTTTTGTGTTGTGAATATTTAACATCCTCTCTTCTAGGTTTTTTTTTGAAAATGCACAATAAATTATAGTTAACCACATTCACCATAATATGGTGGTCCAGAACACCAGAAGTCATTTCTCCTATCTAGTTATAATTTTGTACACATTAACCAACCTCTCCTCATCCCTACCTGTTAACACCTCTAATTCTATTCTCTACTTAATAAACTCCAAAAACTTTTAAACTCCTACATGAGTGAGAATGTGCAGTATTTATACTTCTGTGTCTGACGGAGTTTGCTGTTAACATAATGTCTTCCAGGCTCGTTTGTGTTGCTGCGAATGACAGAATTTATTTTTTAAAGGCTAAATAGTATTCCACTGTGTATTCTTTATTCATTCATCTGTTGATGGACATTTAGGTTGGTTTATATCTCAGCTATTGTCAATATCCTTCAACAAACACAAGGATGCAGGTAACCCTTTGATATACTGATTTCCTTTTCTTTGGATAAATATCCTATACAAGGATCTCTGGATCATATGGTAGTTCTATTTTTAGTTTTTTTTTTTTTTTAGAAACATTCATATTTTATAATGACTGTATTAATATACATTCAAACCAACAGTGAATAAGAGTTCCCTTTTCTTCACATCTGTACTAACATTTATTTTCTGGCTTTTTGAGAATAGCCATTTGAACTGGGATAAGATTATACATTATTGTGGTTTTGATTTGCATTTTTCTGATGATTAGGGATGCTAAGCATTTTATTTTTTCTTATGTTTGCTAGCCATTATATGTTTTATTTTGAGAAATATCTATTGGGTTCTTTTGCCTACTTTCAAATTGGATTTTTTTTACTGGTGTTGTTAGAGTTCTTCTAATATTCTGGATATTAGTGTTGTCATACAAATTATTTACAAATATTTTTCTCCATTCTGTGGGGTGTCTCTTCACTTTGTGGTTGCGATTTTTGTTTATTTGTTTTTGCTGTATAGAAGCCTTTTATTTTAATATAGTCCTTTTTGTCAATTTTTTTAATGTTTCCCGTGCTTTAGAAGTCTTAGCCATAAAATGTTTGCCTAGACTGATGTCTGGAAATGTTTTTCCTGTTTTCCTCTGGTAGTTTTATAGATTTAGGTTTTATGTTTAAGTCTTTTATCCATTTTTGAGTTGGTTTTTGTATATTGTGAGGGACATGGGTCTAGTTTCATTCTTCTGCATATGGATAGCCAGTTTTCTCAACACTGTTTATTAAAGAGGGTATATTTTCCCCGATGTGTATTCTTGACGTCTTTGTCAAAAATAAGTTGACTGTAAATACAGGATTTCTTTTGGAGCTCTGTTCTGTTCCATTGGTCTATGTGTCTGTTTTGTACCAATACCATGCTGTTTTGGTTACTATAGCTTTGCAGTGTATTTTGAAGTCAGGTAGGGTGATGTATTCAGCTTTGTATTTTTTCCTTAGTATTTCTTTGTCTATTTGAGGCCTTTGTGCTTATGTATGAATCTTAGAATTTTTTTTCTAATATGTGAAGAACATTATTGGTATTTTTAGAGAGAGTGCATCAAATTTGAACAGTGCTTTAGATAATGGGGTCATTTTAACAATGTTAATTCTTCCAATTCTTGATCATGTTTCCATTTGTTTGTGTCCTTAATACCTTTTAATCAATGTTTCATTGTTTTCGTTGTACAGGTCTTTCACTTCCTTGGTTAAATATATTCCTAGGTTTTTTTTTTTTATCATTTTTTGTAGCTATTAGAAATGCGACTGCTTTCTTAATTTCTTTTTCAGCTAGTTTGTTTTTATAGAAACCCTACTGATTTTTGCATGTTAATTTTGTATCCTCCAACTTCACTGAATTTGTTTATCAATTTTAAGAATGTTTTTGGTACAGTCTTTAGATTTTCCCTTTTTTCCCCTTTTTTGAATTTTTTTAAAATTTCAGATGTTACAGGGGTGCAAAAATTTTGGTTACATAAATTACTTTTGTATAGTTTGAGTCAAAGTTTATGTATGTTAATCACCTACATAGTGTGCATTGTAGCCATTGGGTATAATTTAACCATTCTCTCCTCCCCTCTCACCTGCTTGATTTGTGTACGTTATCTTACCTGCAAAGTGGGACACTTTGACTTTCCCTTTTCCAATTTGGATGCCTTTTATTTCTTTTCTCCTGCTAAATAGTAGGTGTCATTTTCTTAGTTCCAGTTCTGAAAGCTTTTCCCCTATTCAGTATTATGTTAGCTTTGAGCTTGTTATATATGGCTTTTATTATGTTTAATATATTTTATCTATTACTAATTTATTGAAATAAAGGGATACTGAATTTATTAAAATCTTTTTCTATAACTATTGAGATGATCATATACATTTCGTCCTTCATTCTGTTGATGTGACCTTTCACATTTGTTAATTTGCATCCCTGAGATAAGTCCTACTTGGTCATTGTGTATTCTCTTTTTGATGTGTTGTTGGATTAAGTTTGCTAGTATTTTATTGAGGATTTTTGCATCTATGTCCATCAGGGATACTGGTCTGTAGTTCTCTTTTTTTGTTTTGTCCTTATCTGGTTTTGCTGTCAGGGTAATTCTGGTGTTTTTAAATGAATTAGGAAGAATTCCTTCCTCTTTAATTTTTTTTTTTTTGAGTAGTATGAAAATTGATGTTAGTTATTCTTTAAAAGTTTGGTAGAATTTAGCAATAAAGCCTTCCAATTCTAGTCTTTTTAATAATGGGAGACTTTTTATTACTGATTTAATATTATTACTTGTTACTATCTGTTTATGTTTTTTATTTCTTCTTGGTTAGATCTTGGTAGGTTGTACTTGTCCAAGAATTTACACACTTCCTGTAGGTTTTTCATTTTGTTAGCATATAGTTGTTCATAATAGTCTTTAATGATCCTTTATATTTCTGTGGTGCCAATTGTAATGTTTGCTTTTTTATTTTCTATTTTATTTATTTCTGTTTTATCTTTCCCAGGGTGTCCAACATGTAGTCTGTGGGTCACATGCCAATTATTTAAGGATTTTTTGTTTGTTTGTTTGTGGTGTTGGATATTGTCGAAAGTATGCGTGGATTTTTTTTTTTTTTTGCACATTACCTTTCATTAGTGTTTCTGTATTTAATGTATTACCCAAGACAACTCTTGTTCTTCCAGTATATCACAGAAAAGAAAAGAGATTGTACACTCCAGCTTACTGGTTCACCAATTTTGTTTATTTTTCACAAAAACAGCTTTGTTGTTGTTTTTTTTTTTTTTTTTTTTTTTTTTGTAGAGACAGAGTATCACTTTATCACCCTTGGTAGAGTGCTGTGGCATCACACCACTCACAGCAACCTCCAACTCCTGGGCTTAGGCAATTCTCTTGCCTCAGCCTCCTGAGTAGTCAGGACGACAGGCGCCTGCCACATACCAGGCTATTTTTTTTCTTGTAGTTTGGCTGGGGCTGGGTTTGAACCCACCACCCTTGGTCTATGGGGGGCTGGCACCTACCCAGACACTGCCCCATAAAAACAACTTTTAATTTAGTTGTTCCCGTGTAATTTCTTAGTTTCCATTTAGTTTAATTATGCCCTGGAATTTTTTATTTTCTTCCATTTAGTAATTTTGGATTTGTTTTGTTCTTGCTTTTCTAATTCCTTGAGGTGAATTTCTATATTGTTTGTTTGAAATCTTTCTAACTTTAGCATAGGCACTTAGTATTAGAAACCATTCTCTTTGTACTGCTTTTACTCTATCTCAGAAGTTTTTGAGTTATGTTTCTATTTTCATTTGTTTCAGGAAACTTTTTAATTTCCTTCTTAATTTCTTAATTGACCCAATGGTTGTTGAACATGTTTAACTTTCATTTCATTTGTATATTTTTCCAAGTTCCTCTTGTTACTGATTTCTAGTTTTATTTCATTGTCATTTGAGAAGGTACTTGATATGCTTTTGATTTTGAAAAATTTGTTGAGGCTTGTTTTGTTGTCTAACATATGGTCTATCCTGGATAATTTTCTGTGTTGTGTTGAAAAGAATGTGTCTTCTGCAGCTTTTGGATGGAAGGTTCTGTAAATGTGTCTTTGGTTCAGTTGGTCTGAAGTGAAGTTAAATGCAATGTTTCTTCATTGATATTTTGTCCAGATGATCTGTCCAGTGATGCAGGTGGGGTATTGAAGTTGCCGGCTATCATTGTAGTGATATCCCTCTATCTCTAGCTGTAATCGTAATTGCTTTATATACTGGTGCTCCAGAGTTGGACCCATGTATTTTAAATAATTATGTCTTCTTCCTGAATTTTTAAAATAATTATATAATGACTTTCTTTGTCTCTTTTAATGTTTTTTGCTTTAAAGTTCATTTTGTCTGATATAAGTATAGCTATTCCTGCACACTTTTTAAAAAAAATCCATTCAGCACATCTAAATCTTTTAATTAGAGAATTTAAACAGTTTGCATTCAAGGTTGTTGTTGATAGGTAAGGATTTATTTCTGTCATTTTGTTAAATGTTTTCTGATTGTTTTTGTATATTCTTTGTTCCTTTCTTCTTATTATTTACCTTACAATTAGGTGGTTTTCTATAGTACTGAGATTTGATTTTTTTCTATTTTTCATTTTTGTATCTGCTCTACAAAAGAGTTTTCTACTTTGTGTGTTTTTACAATGGTAGATATTCTCCTTTTGCATCCTAATGCAGGACTCTCTTAAGCATTTCTTATACTGCTGGTCTAGTGGTAAAGAAAAAAATGGAATGCTTCATGAATTTGCATGTCATCTTCTTGTAGGAGCTATGCTAATCTTCTCTATATCATTTGGATTTCAGTGTATGTTTCCAAAGAAATCCCTAAAGCTGTTCTTTATCACAAGAAAATGTCAGCTCCCAGTAGATTGAACCACTGGGAGCTGTCTTTCCTTACTTGGAGACACCAATAGTATTAATTATATGTCTCTTTATTTTTTTTCTGTAAATCTAGAGCCATAAAAATATACAGTAACTAGTAAGTCTGAGGAATACTTCAGCCTGAAACCTTTATAAGGATTCTGCGATTAAAAATTTAAAATCCTTTAATAACTACTTTGTAGCCTCCCACCCCCAAATTCACACTTGGAAATCTTAACCCTCAAAATAATGGTTTTGGATGTGGGTTTTGAAGGATTATTATTTCATGAGGATAGAGTCCTCCTAAATGGAGTAAATACCCTTATAAGGTACTAAAGAGACTGGAATTTTCCCTTTTTGCATGCAGTGACATAGTGAAAAGACATATCTATGGATAAGGAATTAGGCCCTTACACAATTCCAAATCTTCCAAAACCTTGATCTTGGATTTCCCAGTTTCCAGAGCTGTGAGAAATAAATTTCTATTGTTCATGTGTTAACCAGTTTATGGCTTTTTATTATAGCAATCTGAATGAAATATAACATTGCTTTTCTTTTCTCTACAATTTTTTCCTTAAAAAAAGAAGTTTTGGACAACATTTTGGGGTTGAAAACATTACTTTCGATCTTGAGTCTAGGAAGCAAACATAAGAAACTTTACCCACCAAATGTTACCTGTAGCATTCATAGATTGGATGAATTACTTCTGCCAGAAAATCCCAAATTTTGCTATGGTTGCTATCAGCCAGGTAAACTTTTTATCACCTGGGAGACTGAAACCTTGCGAATCCAGATACCATGGCAGTTTTCTTTGGGAAGGCTCTGGACGCATTTACTCCACATGTAAATCCATTCTTTCCTCCTTAGTATTGGATTTGTCATTTGTAACAAAAAGAAAATAATGCTAAATTGACTTTGGTTGTACAATGGATTTGTCAATTTTCTGGTGAAAAGCACTTATTTTTACTGAATGTATGAAAATAATGAATATTTCTATGAATTGTAAGGAGGATTGGTAAAAGTGTCTGCATTTTGAAGGGTCAGTGAGAATTAAAGTTCATTTTAAAGTGTTTTATTTTAGTTTAAAAAAATCTATTAAATTGTGGGTTAGATGTATCTCAAGAAGAAAAAGGTTTTTTCATATATCCATAAAAATGAAATGTTAAGAATAGTGCCAAAATATTCCAAAGAATCATATTTGAATTTGCCTCTTCAATTTATTTATTTTTATAAAATTAGTGTTCTTCTGCATCTTGGGTTAGTAAACTTCTTAACTATGACTAGAAGAAAGGTTTTGAGATCTTACTCCATTGCTATTATCTATAAATAGTCCAAGTGGTGTCAGCTTGTAAATCTGAATTCAGAATCCTACTCTTTAAAATATGAATTGTTCAGAGAACCTTGTACAGATCTTTCCATGACGCTCCCACAACATCCTTATAGAAGATCCAAATTCTGGTTCTTAGCTTACAACAGTGCAATCAGGTCATTATTATAGTGAAGCAGAAATGGCCTAAAGATAAAAATGCTTAAATATTTGTCTTACATAAACAATATTCAGTTGGTTCTTGACTTTTTCATCCAGTCTGATAATCACTGACTATTAACTGGAATTTTCTCCATGTACATTTAACATAGTTATAATATGATTTTGACCTAAGTCCATCATCTCACTATTTGTTCTCTATTTACACCTTTAGACCTTTGTTATGCATATTTGATTTTTTTGCATTTATTTGTGTATGGAAGTGTAGAGATTAAAGTGTCATATTGCTTATTTTTCAGTCCACAGAATAAAATCTCTTTTTTGTCCTTATATGATCAGGACAAAGTTGCAATCATTTAGTTTGCTTTGTATATTGTGCTGAGGTGAATCTGGGCTACCACTTTAGTTAGGTTGAATTCATCCCCTTTTTCATCTTGTAAATATTTAAGCTGGGAGTGAGTTGGCTGCAGCTTCCAACATGTTGCTTCTTCTTTCGGTTCATTACCCACAGACTTCGAATCTTGTCATTATCAGAACTCACAGGTTTGTGTTTTCAGTGCCTCCTCTGCCACAGCTCTCTTTGCAAAATTTGGGGGAATTGTTAGTGGAGACAATTATCAGGTCAGCAGTTTGTGCTTGGACCTTTTCTCCAGTTCAGCCTACCCTGTCATTCAAGGTCATTTCTGACCTCTCCTATTCCTTATAAAATCTTATTCTCTTTAGTATCTCTCTCTTTGGTCTTTCGTTACTAAACCAAGTACCTGCCTCCCTATATAAAAGATGCTAGTTTATTTAAGCTTCCTTGCAGTATCCATTCTTCTTTAGCCACATAAAAAATTATGACTTCTCCTTGATCTAAGTTTTTCTTGTTGTTACCACAAAAACCAAGAACCTTTTCATGCCCTTCACTTTATATTCTACCCAGCATTTCTTGGTGTTTGGGCTTGAACATTTTTAGTATTTTTCTGTTTGTAATCTTGCTGAAACAGAATTAGAAACCACAGATTTGTCCTTATATTATGACTTTAGAGGGATAATGTATAAGTGATTTAAAACATTGATATGCATTAAAATTATCTTTGGAGTCTACAAAAACTAATAGATACTTTTGTCTTATATTGACTCAGTTTTGAGATAAACCCATATGGGAATTATATATTTTCCTAATATACTTGATTTTGATGCAAAGCAGAGGTTGAAAGATTGTTAAATTAGAGGAATGTTAGCCTAAAAAGTCATGCTATTTATCTGCTTTTTTGTCCCCAGTGTCCAGGGCAGTCCTAGGAAGTGCTCAGTTTGTAAATGCAGAGTGGATGAATACATTTGTCTAGCCACTTGTGGTTTTTTATGTAAATCAGCATGAGATAAATTAGATATTTCTTAATTTATTATATTTTTCAATAAACTAAACCATAATCACATTAGAAGACTAAATTAACTTCCAACTTTTATTTATCAACATCCTCTTTGTTGCTTAAATTCATTGGACATTTTTCCTTATATATCATATTTGACCTCACTTGTAAATATCAACACTATGCATTCTCTTCCTGAAATAAAATTTGTCCCTTGTCTTTGATGACATAATAAATGTCTGATTTCTACCTGCTGACTTCCATCTTAATTTAAGTTTTTAATTCTTCTCGTTTCCTCTTGCAAACTGTGAAATTTCTAATCTGCTTTTGAAACTCACCATAATTGCCTTAGTTATCTCAAGAGGGATGCAACAAAATTCTTATAGCAAAGGAATTCAGTTTCAATTAGTGACTTTACATATGTGTGTGTGGGTCTATGTATTCTCCATCAATGGTAAATGTTTATTACATTTTATTTACTGTGTTGCTTGCTGAAAATACAAAAAAATCTTAAGATACTACTTGTGCCCTTAAGGAACTCTTATAAATTAAAAAACTAAACAATATCATTGTAATTCTGAGAATTCTGAGACTGCTGCACTAAGCTATGAATTACAGTTTCCTTCCTCCCTGAAGATTTTAAACACTGTCTTCACCTACTCTTTTTATTTTCTCAGAAATTTGTTTTATGGGCTTGACTCCATTTAAGTACATGGGTATGACAACATATGAGAAGAGAGAGAGGGAAGAGAAGTGAGGGGAAAGGTAAGAGGGAAGGCTTGTGGCTGTCTGCTTCTTTACTTATTCACTACAAATAAACATAAATGGAATTAAAATACATTACAGTATTTTCACTTTCAAAAGCGTTCTTAGAATTTCATCTGATTTTATTTTCACAACATTTCATTTCACTGGTGAGGACCTGGGTCAGGGTGTGCCCGCATACCTTCCAGACACCTCCATCCTTCAGATTTAAAGCACATTTCTTCTACATTATTAATTTGATCCTAGCAACAGTCCTCTAAGTCTGTTGCTCATAAGACAGGAAGAAGAAGTGGAAGCAACCATGTTCGAAAGAAAAAGAAGTCTGGCTTTGACTCCCTGCTCGTCTGCCTGCTCTCTGTGCCTCCTCCACTTAGCGTCCAGGAGTACTTCATCTGTTAAATATGAATACCAGTTCTTCTTGGTACAATTTTGTGTGTGGCCTTTTTACTTTCTAAATGTTAGTTCCTTTTCTCCTTCCTCTGAATTTACTTTTGCCTCAGGAGATCAGTTCTTACAAAGACAGAAATGTTTTCATAGCAAGTGGTACTTTTCCCAGACAAAGACAATATTTTCAGATCTGTAATTTACCTGCAGATTGGCTGTGCCCTGCACTTAGGAAGGCAGATACTAACTGCATCTTGCTTTGTACTAGATTGGTGTGACTGTATCCCTTTCTTTCACATGAAACACAGTCTTAGGGTACATAATATCCTGTGTAAAATTTATTTTTTAATAATACAACACATCAAAACACCCAAGGTAGGCTAATCTCCTGAAAATAAGAAAAAAGTAGGACCCAAAAGCTATTATATGGTGTGTACATAGCTGCACAATATCTAATCTGGTAAGAGTTCAAATGTAACAATTAATGTCACACCTCACTTCATTCAGAGTAGAGTAGAGCTTATCTCCTTCAGGCAATAATAATCAGGACTCAATAAAAGATGCTGGAGCAGATGGAGGTACTGCAGTTTTCAATTAAACTCTTCTTTGTTAAAGTTTGTATTCTTTCATGATTTATTGAACCGAATTCAGCTCTCCATCACCTGTACAACTGGTATTTGTGTTTAGTATGATCCTGTACATTTGTTAATTTCTAAGGTAGAGAAAGGCTTTGTCTAAATGGAGAAACTCATCTTTCCTTAATGAAATAGTGGCAGATGGCATTTCCTTTTGTAGCTAGAACAAAAAGAGAAAGGGAAAAAAACAATTGATATTTATTGATCATCGGGAATGCCTGGTAGGGATGTTCGAGTAAATCTACTCTCAGATTTATTGCTGCATTTAATCCTTATAATCATATTATGAAGAAGAGGTTGTTTCTTATTTGCTCACAATTTTGTTGCTGAGAAAATTGAGACTGTGGGAATTTGAATCAGAAAGCAGATGTGAAAAGGCGGAAAGACCTTCCTAGCTGCTCATAAAATCATTATCTCTAAGGGAAAGGTAGGAGAGGTTTTATAAATGAGAATGTGGAGAATGTTATGAATAAAAACATTTTGTTTTATTAAAAAATAGCATAAATATACATAAATATAAATCAAAGAAATTCAACTTTCAGAAATCCTAGAAGACCCTTTTACATGTGAATGACATCACCACGTGAAACACTTAACAAATATGTGTGTCGCTGTCACACAACCAGACACCGTGCTAGGCACTGATAATTTAGTGGTGGAAACACAGTCTTCACCTGTGCTTTTGTTCAAAAATTGAATGCAGACATTCATGAGATTTCAGTTAATACTTAGCCATTGTTCATTTAAAATGAAAAGTTAAGAGTACGTGACTAGTCTGAGGAGGTTAATAAGGCAGAAAGGATCTATGAGTATGGAGTGTGCAAAGAACTCTAAGAAGCAAGTAGGAGAATAGCTCATCAAATAAGTACTAGAATCCTGAAAAGAAATATTAAATGATGGAAGGAACAAGTGTTTTCAGTTATCTCCTTAAGAAGAATGGAGTTTAAAAGCGTTTCATATTTCCTGGCAAGTGGAATTTCTCTCCATGTAACTGTTTTTGCCCCTGAAAATTTTTGTTCTTGCCACTGAGGCAATTAATCTACCCAATAGATAACACCTACTAATAAGTATTTTGGTTTTCTTAATGACCAAGGGCAGTTAACTGCCTTAAAAATATTTGATATGCCACTCCACATGTAAGGATTCAACAATTGTGTGTTGCAACACGAATTTTTCACATATCATAATCTAAGTCAGAAGCAACATATTGGCAATAGTTCCAGTCTAATGTTCACATCTTTTGTTTCCAGAATGTAAAAATAGGTTCATTATATTTTCAAGGTACTATGAAAGATGTGAACTCAATAGTATAGGTGATGTAAGGTGAGAGTTTATACCTTAACATAGAAATTAATGTACAGACTGGCTCGGCGCCTGTGGCTCAACGGGCTAAGGCGCCAGCCACGTACACCTGAGCTGGCGGGTTCGAATCCAGCCCGGGCCCGCCAAACAACAATGACGGCTGCAACCAAAAAATGGCCAGGTGCCTGTAGTCCCGGCTACTTG
>CAUYRH010083504.1:0-12584 GCA_963574655.1 Perodicticus potto | reverse complement strand
CATTCAAGAGACTTTCTCATTACTTTGTGAGAACAATTTTGATCCGTATTTAGAAGTTTTCTCCTAACCCTTCAAATATGTACCACCGGTGTGATCCCACCCTCGATCCTCACTCCCCCCACCCTCCCTCTCCCTCCCCTTCCCTCCCTCTCCCCTTTCCCTATCTTCTTGTGCAATAAGTGGGCTGTAGCCTACACTTGAAAGATATAGATTTGCCTCATATTAGGGATGTATACATTGGATACTTTTTCTTCCAGTTTGTAATCGCTAGGTCATGGAAGAAGCCCAAGAGCCCATCGACACACGAATGGCTTATCATTTTCTTTTATTCGTTTGCTTTTTGGTTTATTTTATTGTTTCTTTTCTACTTTGCTGAGATGGAAGCTTAGATTATTGATTTGAGACCCTTATTCTTTTATCATATAAGCATTTAATGTTATAAATTTCTCTCTATGCACTGCTTTAGCTGCATTCCACAAGTTTAAAGATGCTATATTTTCATTTTCACTCAGTTCTATACAGGTTTTGATTTTCACTTAAACTTACTCTTTGACCCATGAATTGTTTAGAAGTGTGTTAAATAATTTCTGAGTATTTTAAGGTTGTCTTTCTATTGATTTTTAGTTTGATTCAATTATGATCAAAGATGACATTCTATATGTTTCAATCCTTTTCAATTTATTGAGGCTTTTTTATGTCCTAAGACAATGGTCTATTTTTGTGACTGTTCTGTGTATGCTTGAAAATATTATGAATTCGTCTATTGCTGAGTGAAGTGTTTTATTACTGTTAATTAGATCCTGTGGTTAATAGCACTGCTCAGTTCTTCTACATCTTCACTGATTTTCTATTAGAGGTTCTACCAATATTGAGAGAGGGGTATTGAGATCTTGAAGTATGATTGTGAGTTTGTCTGTTTCACTTTTCATATTTGTTAACTTTCGCTTTATGCATTTTGTTAGCGCTATTATTTAGCAATGCACATTTAGAATTGTTTAGTCTTCTTGGTGAATTGACACTGTTATCATTATGAAGAATCTCTCTTTGTCCCTGATAATTTTGTTTGCACTTAAGTCTACTTTATCTGATATTAGCACAACCACTCCAACATTCTTTTGGTTAGTGATTGCATGGTAGATCCATTTACTTTTACCCTACCTACATCATTGTATCTGAAATGCAGTTTCCTGTAGACAGCACATAGTTGGGTCATTTTAAAAATCCATTCTATTATAAACTCTTGCTTAGTGTATTTATATCACTTACATGTAAAACAATCATTGATACTTTATTTGTTCTCTTGTTGCTTTGTTTCTTTTTCTTTGTCCCCCCCTCTTTTTTTGCCTTCCTCCAGATTACTGGAATTTGTTTTAGCATTTCATTTTGCTTTATTTGTAAGGGTCAAGTATATATTCAGCCCTCCATATCTGCCGATTCAACCAATTTCTGATAAAAAATATTTGAAAACAATAAAATAATATGACAAAAAATAATACAAATAAAAGGTAATACAGTGTAATGACTATATAGTATTTACATTGTATTAGGTGTCATAAATAACCTAGAGATTATTTAAAGTATACAGGAGAATGTGCATAGGTTATGTGCAAATACTATGCCATTGTTTTAATGAACTTGAGGATCCGTGGATTTTAGTATCTATCCTTTGAGGGGAGAGGGCTGGAACAAATCCCCTAGGACTACCAAGAGACGGCTGTATCTCTCTCTCTCTCTCTTTTTTTTTGTTTTGTAGAGACAGAGTCTCACTTTATGGCCCTTGGTAGAGTGCCGTGGCATCACACAGCTCACAGCAACCTCCAGCTCCTGGGCTTAGGCCATTCTCTTGCCTCAGCCTCCCGAGTAATTGGGACTACAGGTGCCTGCCACAACACCTGGCTATTTTTCTGTTTTGCAGTTCAGCCGAGGCTGGATTTGAACCCACCACATTTGATATATGGAGCCAGTGCCCTACTCAATGAGCCACAGGTGCCGTCCAACTGTATCTCTTTAAATAATTTTTTTAAGTGGTTGCTCAAGGGATTATCATATACATATGTAATTTATCAAAATTTATTAATATCAATATTTTACTACCTCAGGTTAAATATAGGAATCTTATCATTTTTGTTCCTTTTACTTTTCCTTCTTTACAATTCAGTTTTCTTAACTATTTCTTCTATATATATTTAGATAATTTCAGATAATCTTGTCATTCTGCTATCAACCTTCTAGTTTCATTTCAAAGATCCAAGCATAAAAGGCTAATCCATTATTTTATGTTCTGTTGTTCTTTCTTCATTCTTGATGTTCCAAATTTCCTTCTGTTGTCATTTTCTTTCTGTTTGGAAAACTTTCTTCAGCAATTCTTTTAAGGTAAGTCTGCTGGTGACAAATGCTCTTAGTTTTCTTTTATCTGAGAGTGTCTTTATTTCACCTTCATTCCTGAAGTCTATTTTTTCTAGATGTAGAATTGTGGGTTGACAGTTTTTTTCAGTACTTGGAAAATATTATGCCATTTTCTTATGATCTCCATGGTTTCTTATGAGAAATCTGCTGTCATTTGAATTGCTTTTCTTCTGTAGATGATGTGTCATTTCTCTGGCTGCTTTTGGGATTATTTTTCTTTAGTTATGTCTGCTGCCAAATTCAGGATGTTTTCAATCATTATTTATTTATTTTTTACTCCCATGCTCTTTCTTCTCTCATTCTGAGACTCTAATGATATGACTATTAGATCTTTTTGCTATTATTTCACAGGTCCCAGAGGCTCTGATAATTTATTTTTTTCAGCCTATTTTCTGTATTGCTCAGACTCAGTAATTTCTATTGCTTTAGCTTTAAGTTCACTGATTCTTTTCTGTGCAATCTCCAGCAAGCTTTGATGTTTTTTTCAATTTTTCTTTCAATTCGAGAATTCCTATTCTGTTCTTTGTGCCTTCCATTTCTTTGCTGAGACTTATTTTCCCCATTTTTATCAAGATGTTTATAATTATTCATCAGCATTTTTATGATGGTAGTATTAAAAACTGCTGTCAGGTAATTCCAGCATCTGTGTCATCGTGGTGGTGTAATCTCTTCATCCTCTTTTATCATTCTGGTTGAGATTCTTCATGGTTTTTGATATGACAAGTGCTTTTCAATTCTCTCCTGGAGATTTGCATATTATGTTATGAGACTCTGATTCTTATTTACATCTTGTCACCCATGACTTCTAGTCTTTGATGTAGTCAGGGCTCTATCTACACATGCAGCCTCTGAAGATGTCCACTGGTCAGAAGGAGAAGGGACACTACCTCGTATTTGCTGGGCCCAGATGGTATTAAAAGCTTTGCTAACACACTCTCTATACAGGTGCCCTCCTGCTCCTAAGGGGATGCATCTCATTACTGCTGGGATGGGGGGATAGTCAGGACTCTCTTCGCACAGTCCTGATGTTGGCTGCCATACACAGTTGAGTTCGGGAGGACACTTTTTTGTGGTATGCAGGTGAAGTAGGGCTTGTATTGTCAAACGGGTTTGCTTTGCACGGCTTTCTACTTTTCCTGTCCTTGGTTAGAAAGAGAAGCCTTGTTTTTATTGTTTTGTTTTGATCTAATTCTTTTCTGTGCTTGATGTTTCTGGCTCATGAGCTTCTGTGGCACCCAGATCAGGATAGGAGGCAAAATATTAATTTCTCAAATCTCAAAGTGCCTAGACAGAACACTTTTTTCTCTAATTCTCAGTGTCTTCTGATGTTGCTTCATGTAGTTTTTCCAGGATTTTTCAGAAAAAGGAGAAATGTATCTACTCCATTTTGTCTGAAACCATTTATTTTAATAAGGAAATTTACAATGTGTTCCACCTTAACCTAAGATAGAAGGGGAACATCCACAGAGAGTAGATAGGTACACCCACACACCAATTAAACAATAAAAACAAGTTATATGAATAACAAATAATTCAAGAGCAAATAAATACAATTTGCACCAAAAAAGTCATGTCATGAAAGTTTAGAGTTCTTACTAAAGGAAGGACGGGAGATTTGATAGCAGAAGTGGATGATTGAGGAGGTCTGGAAGGGAGTCATTACTTGGAAGCTGCAATTTTTTTCTTTACCGTTGTCTTCACCAGATTTTCAATGTATTAGGGCTTATGGTTATCTTGAATTTTAAAAACAATGTTATAGCACATAAAAGCACTTCTAGGACAAAATAAAGACTAAGCAAAGGAGTGCCTTGGAGAGACAAACAAAAAAGAAAAGTTGTAGAAGAAGATATTACCTCTTCATCCTTCTTTCTAAGCTTACACGTGTAAGGCAAAACATTTTGGATTTATCCAAACATGGCACACAATACAAATTTGTTCCATTTGATATACTCTGACCATGAACTTATGTGTCAGTTAATTTGGTGAATGTCTTTGTCTGTAACTGTAATATCAGTTACTTCTTATAGTGTATTTATTGAGTATGTTTGGGGAGAGAAAATTATAAAATAAAATAGAATAAAAAAATAAAATAGAGGAATAATAAAAAGAAATGGTTGCCCTAAAAGTGATACAACTTTCTAAAAGTTATTATGACAAAAGGTCATTAACTAAGCAGACATAATGAGAAGTAAATATATATAATTTAAGCCTGGATCATGTTATGATAGCTGAAGATCTATTAATGAAGCCAGGAAACTTGGTACACTTCACTGGGACTGGGATTTCCTGAGGTCCTTCTAGGAAGAAAAGAAATAGACAGGCTCCAATTTGACCACATTCTTCAAGGAGAGCAGTGATTAAGAGTACACCTAGTAGATGTCACTTAAATTAATTCCCCATCCCAGCTCTAAGGATTTCTAGGGAGAGAAGGACCATAAGTAAAAATCATTTAGGTTTCTAATAGACTCAAGGTTATGAGCATCCATGTCTCAGATTGTAACAAAGAGGAGATCTCTAAATTGTTCTGGTTCCTCACAGTTGGGCCTTCCTAAGGGTCTGGTGTTTCTACAATGGACCTGGCCATATGGCACCTAGTAGAAGATTCTGGTGCCCAATGACAGAAGAAGAGCAGCAACTCTTGGCAACTCCTGACTGTAATGGTCACGGTATTTCTTCCTTCCTTATATTTATATCCTCTGACATCAAGAAGCAGAGTGTATTTCTTTTGATTCTAGGTTCAGCCACGTGATTGCTTTGGCCAGGAGAATGAGCCAGAAGTGACAGTGTGTGCCAGTTCAGAGCCTACTTTTTTTTTTTTTTTTTGAGACAGTCTCACTATATCACCCTTGTAGAGTGCTGTGGCATCTTAGCTCATAGCAACCTCAAACTTTTGGGCTTAAGCGATTGTCTTTCCTCAGCCTCCTAAGTAGCTGGGATTACAGGAGCCCGCTACAATGCCCAGCTAATTTTGTTGCAGTTGTTATTGTTGTTTACCTGGCCCAGGCTGGGTTCAAACCCTCCAGCCTCAGTGTATGTGGCTGACGCTGTAACCACTGTGCTACAGGTGCCAAGCCTGGAGCCTACTTTTTGATCCTTTTGCCATTCCATAAGAAAAACATGTCTGGGATAGTCTTTGATCTCCAGAAAGAAGATGGAGATGAGTTGAGTCGCTTCAGTTGAATCCAGCTTACGTTTTTTAGAATATACAGCTCAAAAATATAAGAAGCACAACATGATTAAGAGAATTATTCTTCTGAGTTCAACCTAAATCAGCCAAAGCTTATGCAACTCCCCAGTTGCATAAAAAATAAATATTATAGTTGAGTCTCATGGAGGTTTTTGAGTTGATTTGTTATATGGCAATAATGTCAGAATAGATAGCTAATGCAGTGAGAAAGACTCTTTCATAAACACAAAAAGAGCACCTCCTGAAGGATCACTTGTAGAGGGGCCTATTAATAGTAATGAGACAAGAACTAGTGAAATTTGATTCATTACCACGAAGGTGATTTCCATTAGTATCTACTGTGCTGAGCATTGGGATGTTCTGTCTTTAGGGGTTAATAAAGAGTTTCAAAAGCCTATGAAAAACTTGTGGTATGTTATATATATATACACACACACATGTACATATATATACAGATATATACATATATGTAAACATTTGTCAAACTATACTTTTAAGGATTATTTATTTCGTTGCATGTAAGTTGTATCTCATTTTAAAAAGTGAATAAAAAAGAAAAGAATAGAAAAACCTATGCCTTTTTAACCCAGAATATATATATATATTTTTTTATTGAATCATATCTGTGTACAATAATTCAGTCATGGGGTACAGTGTACGGGCTACAGATACAATCAGAGATATTTTCATCAACCTGATTGCGATAACATTCAAGAGACTTTCTCATTACTTTGTGAGAACAATCCCAACATTTCTTGAGAACCTATTCTGAGCTATTCTGGGGTTAAAGAAACGAGTAAGACACTGTCACTACCCTCAAGAAGCTCATATTCTGCAGAGATAAAAAGGCATATAAAGGTCACGAAATAATGTTGGTAATTGACAGAGCTATACACAGCATATCATGACAATACAAAGCATATTCATACAAGAAAACACATACAAAATATGAATCTAAGAAGGTACAAAAGGTCAGAAAAATGGCTCCTTTGGAAAATGTTGCCATCTCTGAAAAAAATTTAATACCAAGTGGTATTACATATTTAGATATATGTCAACTATGAACCCGCTAACATAAACTATGAAGATGCTTTAAAATGAACGGAATTTGCAAATGTTAATATATTCCACATATTTTAAATGGTAATATGACTTTACCACAAATTCCTCAGTTGCAATATGAAGAAATGTGATATTTAATGAGGAAAGGCCTTTAAATAAGCCAGTGAAAGATAAGTTATTATGTAACCTGATGCTCAAGTTAGTGAAAAATATTTTCTTTTAAACAGATGTGACTTATTTAAGTTGTTAAATACATCTTTTTGGACATAGCAATTAAAGCTATGGCTGGGAGAGGAAACAGTTGTGAGGGAATGAATAAATGAACAAATGAATGTATGAATCAAAGGTGATGAGTCCACTTCGGTACTAGTCTAAGCAACCAATTGACTTAGGTAGAAAAGTTAGCCTCCCTGGGATTTACTTTCTTAACCAGTAAAATTAGGGAGCAAGATTTATTGGCATTTCAAACTTTATTTAGACACATCACCCTTTGTTCAAATAAATTATTACTTGGAAGCTCAACAAGTAAGATGGATCTGGCTGGGCACCGTGGTTCATGCCTGTAATTCTACCACTCTGAAAGGCCGAGGCAGGTGGATTGGTTGAATTCACAAGTTTGAGACTAGCCAGGCAAGAGTGAGACCCTATCTCTAAAAAAAAAAGGATGGAGCTAAGCAGAGGTGTGGATGGGTGTGTGTGTGTGTTGTTGGGTGTGCATTCTTGGTTCATTCTCATGTTCCCCTTTCCTGGTCACCCCAGATTCATTTGCTCCAAGAAACATAGTCTGACAACTTCTGGTTTGGAGGATCCTTGAGATCATTTCCAGATCGAACACTGGATGATTCTATTATTGCAAGACATTTGGCCACAGAATACCGTTAAAGAAATGTCAAAGAAAATGTGAGTCCATCTGTGGAGAAAGAAGGTAGAAAAGGTAAGCATTTTGAACTGATTCAACTTGGTAGCATGTTTGAGAAGCCTGAAACAAAAGACAGAGCAGCTCTTTATTCTGATTCACTTTCAGATTAGGTTCTGAAAATGGAGAGAATACAAATGAGCTGAGGCCTAGAGTAAGGCCTTCTAGAAGAATCCAAGGGCAATATCACCAGCACAGAGTGCTAGGTTGTGTTTTTTTTTTCTTTTTCTAGCCTTTTCTGTTTGATGCTTTCAGCCAAAATGTCACAGAAGAGTACTCCAGACTTAAGAAAGTCATGCCTATTAATACCCAGTCCACCTTGATAACAGATGTGGTTATAACAGGAGCGGAGTGAACAAAAACACATTTCCAACTTTAAACCTCAAGCACATTTTCCATCATCTCTAATAGAAAGAAATGCTGGCTCGGGAAGATGCCTCTCTTTGCTCATTTGTGGACATTGTTTCAAGCACTTGCTGGGAAAGGAAACTCTAGGTCTCCACTGGCAAGCATCCGAAGGAGATGATAGGGCTAAAGCAAATTCCTCTCCCTTGCTTGTAGGACTACTTTTGAGCTGGTGCTACAAAGGCCTTTTTGTTTATACAAACCCTCCCTGAGATAACACTAAGTACACATTTCCCAGAGGAAGGCTCCAGAAAGCTGAGCATTGGCTGAGCTGAACCTTAAGAGTCTTATGACTTATGCCTTAGCCAAAACCACGTCCATAATGCTCAGCCGTGAACTTCATCTGTCAAGATCTTGTGTTAGTGCAAAACCACATGCCATCGGAAAATAGGCTTGAAGAACTCATGCAATAAGAGACTGAACCCCAAACTTTAACTTCCTAAACCCAAGCCACTCATAATCGATGACTTTAGCAACTCTTTCAGCTTTTTTGGAGAGGAAATTGAGAATGGACCAGGTGAAGACTGCATAATAAGTTGGCCTGAGAGGCCCAGTTTGAGCTTCTAGCTTCCTGACTTGTACTTAATAATTTGGGCCAGCTACTTCTTTGTACAAATTTATTTCTGTAGACTGTGGGAAGAAACCATTGTCAACAGCATGCATTTTACAGACACAAGTTCCAAACCACATAACATTTAATTTTTCTCAACATAGGCCTCAGTGCTGAAAGACTACATCTGTCTCTCAGAAGAGCATTTGTAGTCTTCCTTTGAGCATTTGGCAGGAAGGAATCTGATTTTCCAATGAATCAGTACTGGTCAAAATGTTTGTTGTTATCTATTCCCTGGAATTCTCTGTGCTTTATCAGATCGGCTCTTGCCCTTTGGTTGTAGCCTGAAATCATTATCTGGGAGCTTGAATTACACCATAAATGTGAAGTCACCCAGGAAAGCTCTTTTTCAGACTGGAATTAAAGCCCTTGACTGGATACTTAAGCTTTCCCTTCTCTTTGTCCAGACTCCCGAGGATCCAGCTCCTAGTCAATGCTGTCTCACTTTTGTGTTATGTCTCTTAGAGATGAGCTTCAGTCACCCAGAGCAGCATCCTTTAAATATCGTGTCGTCTAGCTCACAGTCTGATCCCTATTTTGTTATCACATATGTGCCAAGATTGAAAAGAAATTCCCCAGCTGATAAAATGTCTTTTTCAAGACAATGAAAATCTGGATAACTTTTCCTTCCTTAATCTGTATTTTCCACAGTTCCTGAAATGAGCAGATAGATGAAGTGGACACATCTCAGACTCGGATCTGCTTCTCCACCTGTGCTCAGCCTGGATGGGAAAGTGAGGCTGTGACATAGGGGAACACTGTTTTGAACAGTGACTAGTCTGTTGGGGTTCAGGAACAGACACTCTGCTTGGCTCCTGGCTTATAAACGTGGCAAGAGCAAGGAAGGCCGAGTACTGGCATGGGTGCCCTAAGGCCAACCTAACCCTTTTGTGACTCAGAGTCATCCCAGCTGGACTCCAGATACACTATTATTATTTGTGGGGGGTAGGACCAATATTTACGGTGTTTCCCTCACACAGAGTCTCCGGGGACCCCCACAGCCATCCTGGGGAATTTTAGGGTTAATCCCACCATCCTGAGCACACAGAGGAGGGTCCTAACGAAACTTGCCCCAGCTCACACAATTAGCAATGTCTGAAATGGGGCTGAACCTTTTTTCTAACTACCAAAGACTACTTGCCCAACTTCTACACAATTGTTTGAAATGATCCAGAATAGTGCCCAGAATCAGGAATTCCTTTAAAAGAAAGCTAAAGTAAGGCGGTGCCTGTGGCTCAGTGAGTAGGGCGTCAGCCCCATGTACCGAGAGTGTCAGGTTCAAACCCAGCCCCAGCCAAACTGCAAGAAAAAAATATCCAGACATTCTGGCAGGTGCCTATAGTCCCAGCTACTCGGGAGGCTGAGGCAAGAGAATCGCCTAAGCCCAGGAGTTGGAGGTTGCTGTGAGCTGTGACACCACGGCATTCTACCTAGGGCAATAGAGTGAGACACTGTCTCTTAAAAAAAAAATAAAAAGAAAAGAAAGCTAAATTATACAGCATCAACTTTATGTACTAACCTAAGTAGGTTTTATGCATAGGCAATCTCCCTTGCTCAGAGGAGTTTTTCCCTGCATGAAGCAGAGAGATAGTTTCCTCTGAGAGGTAAATTAATTTCTTTGACTCTAGTGATCCTTGCCCATAATAACAGTTGAGTTCAGATGATCTTGCTGGACCACTTAGAGTCTCTCTAATCTAGATCAGTCCATCTCCCCCAACCCACTGCATCACCCCAACATGTCATCAGAGTTAGTATAAAGTTAGTATAAAGAGAGAAGATCAATTTTGAGCTCTAGATCTAAGAATAAAAGAGAAAAGGTTTATCTGGACTCTCAACTATAGAAATGAAGAAACAGTTTTGTGAATTCAGGTTGAAGGAAGACTCAGCCTAGTTCAAATTTCCATTTAAATGAAGAGTCCCTTTGTGAGTGAAGTCAACAATAATTTACTGGGAAAAAGTTCTTTGAAAAATCCACAAACTTGATTCAAAAGCAAAAATGTGCTCTTTTGTTTTCCATTCTTTGAAGAATTTATGGCAATTTATTTTGGGTGTGAGATCAGTGACAGATGAAGGATTTTTTAAAATTTAGGTCTGATGCTTACCTTTGCACAGATCCCTGTATTACTCTGTATAAAAGCAACTGCTCACCTCATACTTACTGACCAATAAATTGGAACCGATTTGGGACACTATCATTAAGGATTCTGCTGGATCCTGGCAAAGGCTTTTTAAAGCATTTTAAATAAATGGAGTCATTCCCAAGAATATGCATTAGGGCTTTTCAGAGATGGATTTTGGCACTATAGGAAGTCCCATCCCATCATAATGGGAAAGAGAAAAGTATACTGCAATACAACTTAAAGAACCAACCAGGAGCCGGGAACAATCACAGAGGCACAGTCCAGAACACCGAGACTCGGGGAGTTATAAGATGTGAAAAAGCAGTGATTGAGAGTTAGTGCTCTTACAATGTCCTCACATGATTATAAATAGGGGAAATTTTTTTTCAAAGGCAAAGGCTCATAGATTAAGTTTAAATTATAATAATTTAGGAATCTAGCAAAGGAACTCTATTAGACTCAAAATTGGCATTAATCAGGATTTTCCATTAGAAAATTTCTCAACATTATTTAAAATGCTTAGGTCAGTGATTTTTCGATTGGCGTGCCATGAGAGGATCTTAGGTGTGCTGCAAAAATTTTTAAATATCACTAATTAAATTATTTAAAAGAAGTTCAAAGCACAGTAAGTATATTCTTTTTTTAAATCTTTTATTTTTTTGATCAACACAATTTAAGTATTCCCAGAAATTTAAGTATAGGTTCAAGCATGTCATGAGATAATAAAGGTTTAAAAACACTGGCTTAGGCTCGGCGCCTGTGGCTCAATGGGCTAAGGCGCCAGCCACATACACCTGAGCTGGCGGGTTCGAATCCAGCCCGGCCCGCCAAACAACAATGACAGCTGCAACCAAAAACAAAAAAATGGCCTGGCATTGTGGCGGGCGCCTGTAGACCCAGCTACTTGGGAGACGGAGGCAGGAGACTCGCTTGAGCTCAGGAATTGAAGGTTGCTGTGAGCTGTGATGCCACGGCACTCTACCCAGGGTGACAGCTTGAGGCTCTGTCTCAAAAAATAAATAAATAAATAAAAACACTGGCTTAGATATTAATCAGGTCTTATGAAGCCAATGTGTTTGTTATTATTTTGTGCCATTAAACTTCAGGCTGTGGAATTATTTTCACAATAAAATTTTAGAAATTTATAGTTGCCTGATAAAAATTCAGCCTTGCCAAATTTTGATATGCCTTATTTTAGCACTGCCCTCGCCCCAAGCGCATGCCTTTTTGGGATTATTTGCAATAATGACATTTTATAAGAGAGGAACTTTTTCACAAGACCTAATTTTGGAAACAGAGGCAGGAATACTCAGATGTGCTGTCTTTGGGGTTCCTAAACCCTTTCCCCTTTTAAATGCCACTGGATTCTAATAGTTACTAAGGAACCTTGGAACAAATGCCCAAGTTTTCCTCAGCTTTTCCCCTAAACAAAAATTATGATAAAGGGGCTCGGCGCCTATGGCTCAATGGGCTAAGGCGCCAGCCACGTACACCTGAGCTGGCGGGTTCGAATCCAGCCTGGACCCACCAAACAACGACGATGGCTGCAACCAAAAAAATGGCTGGGCCTTGTGGCAGGTGCCTGTAGTCCCAGCTACTTGGGAGGCAGAGGCAAGAGACTCGCTTAAGCCCAGGAATTGGAGGTTGCTGTGAGCTGTAATGCCACAGCACTCTATCCAGGGTGACAGCTTGAGGCTCTAGCTCAAAAAAAAAAAAAAATTATGATAAAGGGTCAGGCACAGAAAAAAAAAATCAGTGGGAAACAGAAGATGATATGAGCAGAGCAGGTTTTTCTAAAACTCTTCTTTGTAAGCAGAGGTGAAAGTCCGGAGAGAGAGGCCCATTTATTACTATGATAATGGTATTCTTTGATAATGA